>JAULBY010017035.1:0-20479 GCA_032358315.1 Ophiocytium majus
GACCCTTGGTGCTTAAGGAGCTCGGCACTTGAAGAGGCAACTTGAAGTTGACAACTTCAAAGGCTTGGCTGTAACAGGGGTGATCAGGTGTTGCCCACGACGTAGGGTTTTCGTGTCATTTAGAGGTGCATTTGTAGCACGTGCCATACATGAATGCTTAAAGTATGCACCCTTTTCAATTGCACTTGAGCAGTAGGACAGCCATGTGCGTACGTGTAATCAGAGGTTCCCCGTCTTGATGAAAATGTGTGCGCACCACATGCACGCTGGCTCCCCACATGAATTACACTTCCTGAAGAGCGTGTGTGTTCATTTGTACTTTTATGCCGCTGAGGCAGTGTACTTCACATATCGTCTTATTGGCCATAAAAACGCGCTGTATTTTGTACTTTGGCACTATAACGGCATTTGGTACGCGACACGCCCCGACGCATCACTTGCCATACCTCCTGCTGCGGTGGTTCCCAGTGGACGCTGTGCAGTAATCTTCTGCTATGGCACAGTTCCGCCATGACTGGTACATGTCAGTAGAAGTACATGTGGGGATGGGAGCAGGTCCCCTGGGACAAGGGGCTGTAATTCATTAGAGTAGTGCTCTGGCAACATGCGAGACCTCCCTTAGTGTACGCAATACTGAGCATTGCCAGCTCTTTCGCCACACCTGCCTGATCCCTTTCTCTGCTCACGCGCACCGTGTGCAAAGGGCTTTCCGCGCCCTAAGCGGAGTTTAATAAGAGTACATGTCCATACATGACAGGGACAGTCACTTTGACTGGCGTGCAGGTGTGAAGGCTATCCGCTGTTGACCAGGTGGACAACCCCACGAGGTTCGGCCTGGCATTTTGCCCCAGCTATGGCAGTATCTGGGCTCAGCAACCTTTCAAGCTTCTTGCACAAAACACGCAGGCTGCTGCGCGCCGCCCTCGCACACAGAAGTACACGGCCCTGCTTACCAAACCCGCTGTGCACACACGTATGCGCACGCCAGGCCACAACTTCAACTGCAACTTGAACTTCACATGGCCAGCTGCTGCGCGCCGCCCTCACCCACAGGAGTACACAGTCCTGCTTAACAAACCCACAGTGCACATGGTCCTGCTTAACAAACCCGCAGTTCACATTCGCATACGCACGCCAGGCCACAATTGCAACGTCAACTTCAACTTTGAATTGCCAGCTGCTGCGAGCCGCCTTCACCCACAGGAGCACACGGTCCTACTTACCAAACCCGCTCTGCGCACCCGCAAAAGCACGCCAGGCCACAACTTCAATGAACACATGCCCTCACTGTATGACTTATATACAAACATCAACTTCAACTTCAACTTTGTATGGCCAGCTGCTGCTGTGGCTGCGCTTGCAGCTGAGTGTCTCACCTGCGCACTGCTGTCGCGCGCGTCATCTGCCGGTGCTAGAGTGGCATCGCCCTCACTGGTGCCACCACGTTGGTCTCCTCGTCGGCCTGCTCAGCAGCAGCAGCAGCAGTTGAAGTTGTAGCAGCAGTAACAGGTGGAGCTTTGTCCTAGTCATAGAGACAGGAAGGCATGAGCGCACCAGCTATACCACAGCGTATGTGGCCGACTCCGCGGCCTGCAGTGGCATGTGCCTTTGCAACACACGATTGTTTGGCCTCCTGCTTTGTACACCTGCTTTGCACACGCGCACGTGCATGCCAGGCCGCAACTGGTAAGCTGCTGTAGCTGAGTACGGCTGCTGTGTGTCTCACCTGCGCGCCGCTGTCGCACTGCAACTCCAACTTCAACTCTTACTCTGCAAAGGCTGAGCACGGCTGACTCTCTCACCTGCACACCGCTGTCGTTGCGCGCCGCATCTGTAGGTGCTGGGGTGGCCTCGCTCTCCTCGCCGCCGCCACCGCCGTGCGTCTCCTCTTCGGTCTGCTCAGCAGCAGCAGTGCCAGCTGAAGTTGTAATTGAAGTTGTCGTGGCAGCAGCAGCAGCGGTGGCGGCAGCAGCAGCAGGAGCAGCAACAGCGGCGGCAGCAGCAGTGGCGGCAGCAGCGGCAGCGGCAGCAGGAGCAGGAGCAGCGGCAGTGGCAGCAGGAGCAGCAACAGCGGCAGCGGCAGCAGCAGCAGTGGCAGAGCACAGAGGGCAGCCGCAGTGCAGCAAAACACAGAGTGCATGAGCGCATGTGTGTGGTATCCACCGCGCCGTAGGGTCACATGTGTACAGGCGTGTGTACCACGCCAGCTACATATTGTGCTACCCAATGCGTGCATGACATCACGTTTTCACAAATGCATGTCCATGACAACCGCATCTCGTTCACAAACACACATGTACACAAATACACATACACATGAATCCATCTTCATGTGTACATGTGTATACGTGATGTGTGTGTGTGTGTGTATGTATAGTACTTGTAGTATTATATTATCGCTCCCAGACGAGTCCTCACATGCATGTGCACATAAAATGGCTTTCCGAAATATGCCATACTACTAGAAGTACTCTTTGAAGTTTATACTTCAAGTACACTGTACTGTATATATATTTACGTAGTACATGCAGTTACTACGTAGTAGGTGTACATTGAATTACGTAACGTGCATGCATGCGCATGCCTTCTGCTGAGCAAAGTGGTGAGCTGCTGCCGAGCACACCGCATGTTCCTGATACTGTAAGCAAGCTGAACTGCCGCATGCGTCCACTCGGAATACTCATTAGCGCTCTCGACTCAGCATTGGGTGCGACACCCTCTGAGCTGCAAAAATGCCATCCAACCAGTTGCACAACACAACGACTCATGACTGCAGGGCCGACCACACAGACCTTCATCAGTCACCATTGTGCTCAGCGGCACTGACCCACATGAACTTCAATCTTCGACTTGAAGTTGAGGAAGCCAGGTGGCCGGCTAGGCAGCCACACATATGTTTGAGTGACATCACAAGATAACATCATGTAGATTTCAAGTTCTGTGACCTACAAGGATTGCCACATTGACTTGCATGAGCGCCACACTACGCAAATACTAGTGCGGTAGTACTTCAGAAATATTATGTTTGAAATCTACATGCTGCCTTCGTGCCAGGTGGCGGGTATTGATAGTTCTAGACCCAATAAACCAAGCTATTACGCGCAGCAGTATGCTGCTGCCAGCATCAAACCATGGCCGTAAGGCCGCCTGAAATACGCATGTGCACAAGCCGGCCAGCTTGGTGAAGTGAAAAGCGCAACTGCTTTGTCTACCGCCCCAATGGGCTGCTGTGAGAGCAATTCGACAGCGCATTAAATCAGACGCTTGCTTGCCTTGGCTGCATCGCCCACAGCGACGCCATCCAACACCTTGCGTATGGCAAAGATCAGGGCGGCCACGGTGAAGATGACTCCCAGGAGCAGGGCCACCAGGACGAGCAGGAAGCCCGGGAAAAAAATTTCCATCAAAAATCCTGGCAAGAGATGCCAGGCACAACACGAGGCACATGCGCCACGATGGCATGCACGGGCCCGCTGCAGTTTCGCAAAAGCAAGCGGGCATGAAGGGAAGTACCAAACGTGTTCAAGCAGGCACAATGGGGATGAGTTGCAGCAGCCGGTGCGCTGTGTGTGAGCAGAGTGGGTGCCGCTGCGACTCGCCGTGAGAGACTCTCACAGTGTTACTTGGTTGCTGTGCAGTCATGGTGCGGCGGTTGCTAGGCGGATGAATTCATTTCCGTTCACACAAATGACGGCATGGCCATAATTGACCACCGTGTCACTGTGCCATGACACGGCTATGCCATCAAACATGCCAGGCATGTCATACATTCTCGCTGCCATGTGTCAGCTGAAGGATGTGGTTGCTATGTAGGTGCGGCTGCTACGGTGGGCCAGCACTTCAACTCCAGGCACACAGCACTGCAACCTTGGTGGGCCTACTCACCGGCGTCAGTGGTGTCCTCGCACTCCTGATCCATGACAGGAGCAGAGTCCTGTGGAAAAAACGGCAGCAGCAGCACGCCAGCAGCAGGCGCGAGCAAACCAGTAGCGGCAGCGACAACGGAAGTGTACGTGGGGCGAACATGTTGGTAGTTGCACTCTGCATCATCTGTGGCAAAAACTCTAGGACGCTGGCCGGCGCGTGGAGGTGTGGGGGCGATCTGGTGTGTGACCAGGTGGACAAGGCACTCCATGGGCTTGTGGCATTTTGCACCAGCCACGGCAATATCTGGGCTTACTCACTTTTAAGGGTTCTTGAACAAGGCGCGCGGGGGTGTGTGTGTGTGTGCACTGGAGAGCAACATGGCAAATCGCACAACACAGCCGCATGGGCTGCTGAGCACCACCCACTCACGCAGCAGCCGTACACCTCACGCGCGGCCGTTCACGCGTGACCGGTTGCTGCTACACCTGCTTGGGCACGCCAGGCCTCATTTCATCAGCTGCACTCGCTACCGACCCCCGCCTCTCGGCTCAGCGATTTTTGCGCGCAGCGACACAGTGTACCGGCAGCAGCGTCGCTTGCAGAGGGCGCTGCTGCGAGCGCATGCAAGCTGGGTCGGAGAGCCCAGCCGCCCACCACTCCCTGACTCAGGGCGGGGTGCTGCGTGGGTTGTGGGGCTGTGTTGTGCTTGGGAGACCAAGCGCGGTTGTCCCAAGCGCGGTTGCACCTCTCACCTGCTTGTTGTTGTTCAATGTGATTGCTGGGGTGGCGTCGACCTCGCCGCCGCCACCGTCATGCACGTCGTTGTCGACCTGCCCAGCAGCAGCAGCAGCAGCAGCGGCGGCAGCAGCAGCAGCAGCGGCGGCAGCAGCAGCAGCAGCGGCAGCAGCAGCGGCAGCAGCAGCGGCAGCGGTAGCAGCAGCAGTGGCAGCAGCAGCAGTGGCAGCAGCAGCAGCGGCAGGGCATAGGGGGCAGCAGCAGTGCAGCAGACGCAGAGTGCAAGCGCAAGTCAGTCGTCTTGCCAGTTGGAACACACTTGAACCAGCAAGCATTCGCTGGGCACGCGCCAACACCTGCTGTGAAGTCGAACTAAGTGGTGCTACTGTACGGCAACATGCACCTCCAGCCTGTACAACGGTGGCATGGTGTTCGAACTCGTAACTGCTTACTTGTTAGATGGCCGCATGTGTTTTGGTAATGGTGGTGGTGCTGCTGCTGCTCTGCGGCTGCTGCGGCTGTTGCCAGCAAGTGCGGTGGCTGCACCCCCCATCCCTGTTACCAACATGTACATGGCCGCAGCCAGAGCACTGAACCAGCAGCGCTCGGCTACTGCGGCCATGAACCAGGGAGAGGAAACGCAGCCAGCGCACTAGCAGCAGCAGCAGCTGGCAGCAGCAGCGGCAGCAGCAGCAGCTGGCAGCAGCAGCGGCAGCAGCAGCAGCAGCAGCAGCTGGCAGCAGCAGCGGCAGCAGCAGCAGCAGCAGCACCACGACGCTGGCGGCCACCTCCTAGCCAGCGCAGTGCCCTCTTCTAAGGGGCTGCCATGGTTGCCATGGTGGTGTTGAACTTTCAAACTTGAAGTAGGACACGTGTCATGCTCGTGGCGCGCATGCGACATGCAGATGCGACATTGAAAGGTTACCACTAACGGTTTGCTTACAAGTACGTATACGTTTGATCCAGGCCGCGCAACTGTCCTGTGCACAGCGTGTGTGCCTCTTCTGCTTCAAGTTCCGTAAGTTCAACAACAAAGAAAATACCAGGGCGTTTGGTGAAGAGGGGGCCAGCCAGTGCTGCGCTGGAAAACTGTGGGCGCGAGGGTGATGTAACGACAACATTGTGTACATGCCGCAGTGCGATGTACGCGTGCACTCTCTTTGTAAGCATGAACATTGCGGTGCTGGGCACAGCTCCGAGCGTCTGCTCAAGTACTACTATGTACGGGGCCCGGCCGCCGCGCACTGTCAAATTGAATGCTGCTGGCTTGCACGACCAGGTGTCTTGGCAGTGCAGTGCACCATGACGCGGTGCCCATGTGCACAAGTTTAAATGACTTCGGGAATCACCTATTCGTGAGCCGCTCGCTCAGGCCTGGAGGCTTGTGGCACTTCTTGTTGACTGTGCACAAAGCTGTGAGTATGCCTATCGGGGGCCGCCGCGCATGGCCATTGTGAGCATGTTTCGTTCTCAGCGCAGCCTGACTCGGAGGCTGGCTCGAGCGATCAAGGCTTGCTGCGGTGAATTTCATGACCTGGCGCCGCGTGGTCATTCAGGCCTGCCTGTGGCACTACTTTTTTTTGTGTGTGTCACTGACTCGGTGTTGTTTCAGTGCTTCTGAATTTGTCAAAGGAACTCGCAGAAGGCCCCGTGCCACCGTGAGACGGGGGACGTAGAGGAGGGCATCGCACGGACAGCGCTGCCATTCATCGAGGGCGAATCTGCGTACATCGCGGCGGCGTGTCCAGGCAGCAGCCCACACAGCGTGAAGCGAGACAAAAGAGGTGCCCAGGATGTTTTTCTTCTCACCATTTTGGTCAGGGCTCGACGTCTTGAAACCCTGAGGCAGCGCCTCCGATGGCCGCCTCTGCGCCACGCGCTGGTCTCTCCACGTGCGCCGTCTCCGTCTGCGTCCTTGCTGCCGGCGGCGTGGGGGCAGAGGCAAGGTGTGGGCGTCAGCGACTGCTTGCAAGCTGCCTCCAACCTGGCAGCGCACAGTCGGTCAAAGTTTGAGGCGGAGGGAAGGCGGGCGCGTACCTGTGTGTGAACGTGTTCCAAGTGGCCGAAGCTGTCTGGTATGCTGACCGCCGCCCGCCGCTGCTTTCTGTACCCCGCTAGCGCGCCGCAGCTGTGGCTGTGCTGGCAGTGGTGTGTGTGGCGCCCTCCTTCTCCTGCCTCTCGCACCTTTGAAGACTCTGAGCTCAATCTGCTCGCCACAGTCCGCTCCAGCACATTAAAAGAACGGTTTCGAGTTGCTAGGCATGCACACTCCCTCACACCAGCTGCTGGCGCGTGTCAGGGCAGGGGGGAGGGAGCTGGTGGCTATCGCGGCGGCGCCGCGGCGATGCGGGCGGCACTTCGGCAGGTGCGCCCATTGGCGGCAAGGTGCGTTGGATTCCAGCAATGAACGGCGCCATCGTGTGCTGTCTGCCTCAGCAGGCCGCACCACCAAGCCTTGCTGCAAGGAACCTGCCTCAAGGTGCGCACCTTGCTTGTCTAGCAGGCACTGGTGGTGTCGGCGAAGCCTCAGGCGGCGCGCTGAGAAGTGCCCATTCCGCGCTCCTCCGCATAGAGCAGGGGGCACTTGTCAGCGCACCGACTGTGGCTTCTGCGACCTGCTGGGCTTTCACACAGTCAAGCCCAGCGCGTTGATAGAGGCGAGTGCCTTGCAGGAGCGCTGGAAGACGACTGCCTGAGGCAGGCACTAGGCACGCGACGGCGCCTTCATTGCTGCTGCTGGCGCCGTTGCAGTTGAAGCCTCCTCACCAGACCTCTCAGGGCTCAGGGCAAGTCGACTCTTTTCCTAAAAGGAGTGGGGGCAGCGGCGCCAGCAGGGCCCACACACTGCCGCTCTCCGCCCCCCCCCCAGCCAGCACCATCATAACCAGCCGCTGCCGCTGGCGGAGAGCTGGCAAGGCCATGCATGCGCCAGCAGCAGCCTCTGTGCTCTTTCAGGGCAAGGTGGTGATGGGGCTCAGTTGGTGCGCTTTTTTTTTGCAAGCGAGACGGACATGCTGCACATGGTGGGGGCAAGCAGGGTGCAGCAGCAGCAGCAGCAGGGGCAGATGTGCGGGTGTGACGCTTTGGCAGGTGCCTGCGGTGCCTGACAGTGTCTGCAACGCCTGCCTGCGCTCCTGCTTCGCCTTTCGCAGGCCGTGTCGCCGCTGCTGCTGCAGGTGCTGGACCACTGCTGGTGCTCATCAGCGTTGGTGCTCAGCAGCTGTTACACCTGCTCAGCACCCAGTTCAGGCGGTCCTGCAGCGTTGGCCATGGCGCCATGGCGATCTGGCACAGAGCAGGTGAGGCATGCCACCAAACAGCAACACGCTGTGAACACTGTACTTGACAGTACTGTAATCATGTAGAAGCAGTACTACGCCCCGCGTTTGTGACTGGCGCGCCGGGGCGAGCACTCTTTGAAGCAACTGCAGTAGTCATGCGTCAAACAAGTTACTGTGCATCTGTTTGATACGCGCATCAGGTGCGTGTTTGCTAGTGCGCTGGCATATGCCATTACATTGGGTTAATGCTTCATGCAAGGTGCAGTGTGCAACCGGGCTGCGCCGCAAAAACGAACCAGTACAGCACAAAGCGGACAGCCTTCAAGTCGTCGCTGGTGTACTCCTTCAAGCCTTCTGAAAAGCTTGCGCACACGGTGCCTCCTTGACGATTGTCAGCAGCATTGTAAGCAGCTTTAGGGGAGCGCACAGTCTTAGGGCAGCTAAGTCGCCGCCGTTTGGCACTTTGTCTACGAGGCACAGCCAGTTGCATAAAAGGCGTGTGCACCAAGCCCCCCAGATTTATTTATTAAAAAATGAGTTCAAAACAATCTGGTCTTACATTTTATGTGTACTAGTAATACCTAAGAGTCACCAGTGTAAAACTCTGAGAGCGCTGTTGTGGCAGGCCGGCCTCGCGCATTTGCTGGGCTGTTGTTGCGGGAGGGCAAGTCGGGGGGGCACCGGCGCGGCTGCGGCGGTGCTGCCAGTTGAAGTTGTAGTTGAAGTTAGCGGCGACAACAGCAGCGCGGCGCAGCCGCAGCGCCCCAGCAGCGGCGCCAGCGGCAACCGTGCGTATCAGCAGCACCACCAGCGGCAGCAGCGCCAGCGGTGTGTGTCAGTAGCCATTTTTCGTACGTATTTGCCAGTAGAGGGCAAGCGGGAACATTTAAGATTGACGTTTAGGGGGTGCAGAGCGGCATGGTCTTGCTTTGAGCTGTCTGGTCTTGGGTTTGTGTAGTGTTGCGAGGGGAGAGACCCGGGCGGGCACTTTCCCATGTTGCCGCTCTGTGTTCCTCAGCAACAGTAGTGGCTAAGAGCAGAAGTTGTGCAAAAGTCATGTTGTGCATGCATCCACACAAAGCGCGGGTGGTGGCATGCAGCCTTGCAGTGATGACAGGCGCTGGCACGCGCAGTGCCGGCGCTCACCAGCGGCGGCGGCAGGAGCTGGCACGTTTCTACCTGACAGCAACGCTCACACCCTGCCAGCCCGCGCAGTCAATGCCATCCCGTGTCAGATAACCGCTAAAAACACCTTGCCAACTCAAAGATTTTATGAAGTTGAAGTTATAGTTGAGGTAGCATATGTGTTCGCACGAGTGCCATTGGATGTTGTTTGGCACCACCTGCGGCTGGCCGGGTGCCGCGACTGCGTGCACATGCGCTACCGTTTCTGAACACTGCTGCACAGGCGCCACAGTGTGAGGTGCATTGCACAATGGCATCCGTCGCTGTCTGCGAGGCTGCGCCATCCATGCAGCCCCGTACCCCAGCGCAAGTGCAACGGGGGGGGGGCTGCATCGTGCCATCAGCGGAGGAAACGCACTGCTGCCGGCGCTGGTGCCGCCGTCACTGCTGCCGCCGCTGCTGCCACAGTAACTTCAACTACAACTTCAACTTCAACTGGCAGACGCCGCGACTGCGGCCCACCCAACCTGTCTCCCCGCAACACCAGCGCAGCCAGTGCGGTGAGGCCGGCCCGCAGCGGCAGTGCCGACAGTGCAGTGAGGGGGCTGTGCCGTGTCAGCTGTGCAAGCGGTCTGTTGCGGCTGGAGAGGGGTGTGAGTGGCGGCAGCGCCATAGGCGGGGGGGGGGGCGGCGGGCGGGGGGCGGTGGCCAGCTGTGGGCATGGAGCTGGTGGGGTGGGGCGCCCCAGCACGCGCTTTTGCTGGACGCAGTTGTGCTTCAACACGTGCTTCAGGTGCGCGTGCGGCACCTCATGTTCCAAGAAGGTTGTGTGCAAGTCATCCTTTGAAAAGTACCGGTACGTATGTCTGTTCTGCCTAGTGCCCAGATCAATACTTCGAACCCCGGTCAGTTTTAGCCTGTTTCGGTAGCTCCATAGGTTACCCCCCCGCCCCCCCCAGTGTTTTGCCTTGTCAGCAATAGTACACGCTAGTGCAAATTGCCTTGGAAACCGTTTGGATGGTTCCCAAAGTAATGCCCCTCCCATTTACTTGGGTCCAACACCAGTAGTTGACCTGAGTAACCACCCAGACACCAGGCGGCTTGGCACACGTGTATGCGTACTTTGTAACACACTTGTAGTAAGTGCGATTGTAGGTATCACACTTCAAGTAGAAGTATACTTCAAGAAGTACTACGTAGTACACGCGTACGACAGTTTCACCTTTTGGGTGGCAACGCGTACACAACCAGAGTAATTACTTGTTAGACGCGGGTGCTGGGCTGGATCAGTGCTTGGTGGCAGAGGGTTGCAAGTGCGCGTGCCGGCGAATGAGCGAGTGGTTGAAATTGACACCGCTGGGCCCACACGCGCGTTGGCCATGCGCTCTTCTCATTGTACCATGCCTACTAGTAGTAGTGGTACCACAGTAACAACAACATGAGAGTAGCGCTCTGGCAACATGCTAGTCTCTCTTGGAGTGCGCACTGCTGAGCATAGCCAGCTTGTTTGCTAGCAACGGCATGTCTGATCATTCTTTTCCCGGTCACACGCGCACACCATGCGCAAAGGGCTTTCCGCGCCCTAAGCGGAGTTTAATGAAAGTACTACAGTAGTTGTATTGTTTGCACTTGTGGACGTGCAAGAGCCCATGACACGCATGCCAGCGCACACACAGCAATGGTACTACAGGCCCGGCACTATATGCGCGGACTCACAAGCCTCAACAGCCAACAACTGGCGCCTGAGCTGCCGGCAGGCTAGGCTACAGTACCACTTTGGACACAGTGGACACATGTCAGCGCTGGGCAGTTTCGGGGACGCGGCTGTGCGAGCCCCTGTACCAGGCGTGTGCGTACACACTCAAGGGACCACTTGTGTACTTTGTATTGAACTCCGCTTAGCGTGTGTACATACTTCCGAAGTATTTGTGCATCTAGCCTAGTACGAGTCAACTACCAGATATGTACTTATAGTGTACACGTATGCTTCTGAAGTACTTCTGAAGTACGTACCTAAGATGTACTTCCGAAGTATAATACTAAGTACTTCATGACTTCGAGCTATGTACTTCAGAGCTACTTCGAAGTACTTCGTATTCATTTGCAACTACCACAGCACGCCTTTGTACACAGCAGCCCACACACTTATGATGTAGTCCCCCCTCTGAGGCACGTTGGCACTGCTGGCATTGATACTGAACCCTGTGAGCGCTGTGAGTACGCTCACTTGGGCAGCAGTCATCTCTCTATGTCAGTATCGCCATTGGCCCTGCCCGCACCTCTAAGGCTGTCAGCAGGGTGGAAGGCATGCCTTCGCTTCTCTGCGTGCGCGCAATGGGTGCGCTTTAGGTGCGCGCTGACCCGCACGCGAAATGCAAAAAAATATACCTCCTGAACTATGAGAACATTAAAAGGACAAGACATCTGAACTTCCAAATACACTTGTACAGTGTCCTTAAGAAGCGGCTAAAATCCGTCACCTTAAGTGGCCCAGCAACCCTGCACCACCGCCAACCTTTCTGCCGCCACCAAGACGTGCTGCCCACCACAGCCACCGCCACCGCTGCCGCGGCCGCCGCTGCCGCTGCCACCACCGCCTTGTGCACAGGGGCTGTGTGTCAGGCGGGCGGGCCTCACTGCTGATGCCAGCTGGCTTGTGCGCATGTGCCCACGACCCCTCCACAACATTGACTCGTACTTGTGGTAGTAATGGTACAGTAGTGTTAGTACTTGAAATACATGCATGTGTGTGTAGGATACAGACGTGGTGTGCACTTTCATTGAACTCCGCTTGGGGCGGCCGGAAAGCCCTGTGCACATGATGTGCGTCTGATGTAGTTTGCCAAACAACTACACCTCATGGGACATGGGGTTGTAATTCATTAGAGTAGCGCTCTGGCAACATGCCAGGCCCTCTCTAGAGTACGTCCTGCTGAGCATTGCCAGCTTGTTCGCTAGCAACAGCATGTTTGATCATGCTTTTTCCTGTCACACACACACCATGTGCAAAAGGGCTTTCCGCGCCCTGAGCGGGGTTGAACAACAGCACACCTCATACTGTAGCGGCCTACACGGTGTTACCCTGCAGTACCGCATGGCATCAAGGTGTCCAGCACACCGCCTGTATACCAGAGCCAAGCTTAAGCCTGCCCAGCACTGTACACCAGTCGCCCCTCCAAAAGCAATGAACCAATCCGCGGACATATATGCATCCACATTTGTACATGAACATGTGTGTGTGTGTACAATTTTTTACCTCTTGCAGCGCGTGTGCCCCTTTGCAGCTGCTGCATACATCGCTGTCACCATCACTGCCTGGTGTCACAGTGAACTGCCTTGCTTCACAGCGCTGTTGCCTTTTGTGCACTGCTGCCCACGCTGTCAGGTACTAGCACGGTGGCTGCATCAGTTTGTGGCAATGTGCCTTGGTGCCAGACTGCACGTACTGGTGCAAGTTGTTGAATGGTGCTTTACCAAAATTTGGGCAATGAAGCGGGCCACATTGACAGGCTCGCCTGGTGGCAATTGCCATCTGAGCATCTGCCACGCCAGCGCCGGCAATGATTTGGCATGTGCGGCGGTTGTGCAGAGATGTTATGGCAGCAGAAGCCTGAGCCAGTGCCAGGCGGCCAGCACACTTGTACGAGCTGCCACAACCTTTTACTCGGTTCGTTGTCGTGATCCTGCAGTGTATGGTGGGCTAGTGCTGGACGTCCCTTCTCGGGCAATGCAACCTGGAAGAAACTGAAAAGTTGTTGCTAAGCCCACCCCTCTTTGGTTGGTACTGTTGGCAGGGCACATACCGGCAAGGGTAAGTTCAAACTTGAAGTCTGGGCGACGGGGCGAGAAGCATGCGCCTTTTCGCCCCCCATTCCGCCACTCCTGAATCGACAAGCAACGCTGCCTGCAGACAGCCTGGCAGCAAGGCCTCGACCTCGAAGCCCTCGCCACGCTTGCACCTGCCAGTACCGGTACCGTCACGAGCATCACGGGTGGGACACCAGCGGCGGCAGTGGCAGCAGCAGCAACACGCCGGAGCGTTTGTGCTTGCTTGTCACTGCCAAAATGGGATCCGTACTGCAGGACATGGGTGGTGCGCCGCCGCAGCAAGAGCCGGGGCCGCTGGCACCACAGCAGCCCCCACATGCTCACCGGCAGCCGCCGCAGCAGCAGGGTCACCAGCACAAGCCGCAGCAGCAGGCTCACAGCGAGCACCAGCAGCGGCAGGATCACCACCAGCAGGATACCCCTCCCAACCGCTGCTGGACGACGAGACGCTCGCCGCCTGCTTCCACTTCCTGGGGACTGGGCACTTTCTGCTGGTGGGAGGCACCTGCAAGCGCTGGCGCAGCGTCTACCTGGGCATTCGCCCCCCCCACACCAGCGCGTACAGCTGCCTGGGGGCGGATGAGCTGCTGAAGTTCGCCCAGCAGCACGGCGGGCGATGGACACGGGCCCACACCAACCACGCTGCGTTCAAGGGGCGCCTGGGCGCTCCAGCGCGCCCCAGAGCCATGACACCGTGCCATGGGATGGGGACGCCTACGTGGGGGCGGCCATGGGTGCCCACCTGGAGATCATGCAGTGGCTGCGGTCCGCCGGCTGCCCGCTGCGCCGGTGCTGGGGCGACCTCACCACCAACTGCCTGCTCTGCCAAGGGCCCTGGGCACACACGATGCCACCCGCTGCCTGCGATGGCGCAGCCTCCTCACAAAACTTCAACATCCAGTTTGGCTCTCTCGCGCACCACTGCGTGGAGTCCGCAGCGGCCAGCGGCGGCCACGTGGCGGTGCTGCGGTGGGCGTCCAACCAGCCGGAAGCTGCGGGCCGCCGCATGTGCGAGACGGGTCTCACCGCAGCAGCAAGAGCGGGACAAGTCCATTGCTGGAGTGGGCTGCCCACCAGAGGGAGCCGCGACTGGCGCCGAGAGCGGAGCTGGTTGAGTCTGCGGCGGAGGCGGCTGCGCGGAACGGCCACCTGAGTGTCTTGCACTGGCTGCATGACGCGGGCTGGGTTGCGACGGCACAGGTGGCGGATTCCCCCGCCGTGTGTGCGGCTGCCGCGCCGGGCAGCCACCTGGCGGTGCTTGAGTGGGCCAGGTCTGTGGGCTGCGTCTGGGACGCGAATGCATGCTCGGCTGCGGCGGCCGGCGGCCGCTTGCAGGTGCTGAAGTTCCTGCGCGCCAATGGCTGCGCGTGGCACGAGGGGGCGTGCGCTGCAGCAGCAGGCGGCGGCCACCTAGAAGTGCTGCAGTGGTGCCGCAGAAACGGGTGCCGCTGGAGCGCTTACACCTGCTCGCAAGCAGCAAGGGGCGGCCACCTGGGGGTGCTGCAGTGGGCACGCGCGCACGGGTGTGAGTGGGACGAGTGCGTGTGTGAAAGTGCGGCGGAGGGGGGCCACCTGGAGCTGCTGCAGTGAGCTCGCGCACACGGCTGCCCCAGGTCGTCCGAGACCAGTGCCATGGCGGCGCAGCACAAGCACCTGGAGGTGTTTCAGTGGGCGCGTGACAATGGCTGTCACTGCGACGCCTGTGACCTGGCATGGGCGAGCAGGGCAGAGGCCCAGCAGCAACGGTGGGAGCAGCAGCAGCAGCGGCAGGAGCAGCAGCGGCAGTCACAGGAGCAGCAGCAGGAGGCGGGAAGCAGGGTGTCCTAGAGAGGAGTGGTGCAGCTGCAATGCCTACATGGCGGCAGGTGCCGCAGCGTAAGGCGAGCCAGCCGTAGTTGCAGGAGTGACAGCGGTAGCCGCATCACAGAGCAGCAGGAAATAAATACAGCGGTGGCGTAGACCAGAGCGTTGTGCCGCCAGGAGTTTCGTGGGGATCGGCAATGGGGACGGCTCTCGCGTTGTGAACCATGTGTGATTATACTACTGTACTTGAAGTAATGGGCTACGTAGTACGCATGTACATATTCGAGGTCTATGCTCGTACCTGTGTGCATATGCTTCGTACTTCTATGTGGTTTGTATTATTGTTATTTCTACTTCAGGTAGTGTAATTGTATGCGCACTTGTTGCTTCATCCCTGAAGCTATTGTGGTATCTGCGAGGGGCCTCGAGTTTGGTGTGGTGTATAGGCTTGTGTTCAGAGCGGACTCAAGCTCCACGCATACTACTTCAAAGTACATAAACGTACGTGTGGTGCATTGTATGCTACTAGCCCACCTAGGCATCCTACCAGTGCAGCCCTGCTGCCTGTGCGTCACACATGGCGTCCGCACGTACCACGGACTGCTTCATGGACTCTGAACTCCGAAATGCTGCATAGTACACACTCACTCATGCACACAACATCTCCTGTGCTCCCTCCGCACAGCCTTCCTTGTGGGCGCATCACAACACTGCCGCCATCAGCGCTGGCCACGCACAACAATGACAGCGCAGGCATGCTGCCTACAGGAGCGGGTGGTGAGCGTTTCTTTTGCGGCGGCATGGGCGGTGTCGCACGAGTTCACGGCACACGGTGGAGCAGGCTCTGGCGCACGTTGTCCGTCCGTGCTGTGTGTCCACAGCACAGGCGTCATCCAACGGGGCACGGTGCTCAGCAGCAGGCGGCGTGCGCTTGTCTTTGGCGGCGGTTGGGTTGGGTTGCCACAGTATGACAGAAGCGTACACGGTTGCTGGTCGCCGCTACTGCCGTGGCCGGGGCAAAACCTGTAGGGTGACTTTGCTGGTCAAACACCAGATGGCCTCCACACCTCAGTGTGTGCTGCGCGCACTGGGGGGCACTCTGTGCCTAGCTGCTCTGGGCGTGCCGCCGATTGGCAGGGGTGCGATGAACCGTAGCGGGTGTGTGTGTTGCGCAGACCTATTAGTGCTACTCTCCCTCCCGCCTCCCCTCCCAGGGTTTACTGCAGCAGTGTATTGGGTGTGTCACACCCTTGTGACTGCGGAAGGGATGCGGCGGCGCTTATGGGGTGGGCACTGGCGGTCACTGCGGCGGCCGCCGCGCTCTTGTTGCAGCTTTATCTGTGCGTACAGTCGTGTCGGTTGCATGATGAGGCGGCGGGGCAACGGTCAGTGGAAAGGTAGCCGCACACTGTGACGTGTGCCCTGAATCAAAGTGGTATTCTGATCCTACTTGTAGCTATGCGTACGCTGCATCGCATGTGCATGGCGTCATGTTCGCTGGCACGCATGGCATGCGCTCTTGTCTTGCACGCCGCACAACTGGAAATAAATAAGCCTACTAGATCTGTCACAATCATGTCAAAATTCACACCGGCTCCTCGCTTTGCCAGGAGCGGTGTGGCCAGCGCAGCGCACGAGTTCTGAAGGGCTGGCAAGCGGTCACCACCACGGTGCTGCATCTGCTGCTGCATGTGGCTGTTATCGCAGTAACACGTGCTGACTGACCGCAGTCTGGAGCTGCTTTGTTATCATATGCCAAGTTGCAGCTCTGCATTTGCGGTGCTGCCGCTGGTGCCACAGTGTGGACACCATTCTTTGGCTTGTGTGGTACGCGCTACCACGTGGTACTATGCATCAAAGTAAACGATGTAGTTTCATTCATTTGCACTTGTGGACATGCAGGAACCCAGCTCAAGCATGCCCGCATGTACAGTTAGAGGCCACCGTAATAAGCGAAAGCTGGAACTGGTTTTGTGCCGTTGTTGCCGGTATGCCGTGCTGTACTTGCAATGCCTGGCAGCTGTGAGTCATGACATCATTCAGAAAATTGAGAGTCCGGGCGCGCGCGGCGTGCGCGGTGCCCTCGCGAAGCCGTTGACGGTTGGAGCCTCCGCAGTTGCTCACTTCTTTGCTGCCTGCGGTGGGGGCAGCACGAGCTGCGCAGCCAGCGCTGCTGCTGCTGCTTCTGGGCACTTTTTCCCAAGCCTGCCAACATGCCGCCCCCTGCTGTACCTCCCGCCGTGGTGCGCCGCCTCCTCTGCTGTCGCTGTGCGCGCACGGCGCGTGCACTGCGCACGGGCGTGCACAAAGCAGGGGGGGGGGCGGGCCTGCCAGGCGTGATTTTCCCAAGATGGCACTGCTGCCAGTGTGTGTGTGGTGTGATGTGTGCTCGGTCGCGTGCACCACTGTCGGGTGTGTGTGCAGTGTGCAGGCAGCGTAGTGTTGGCGTGCCCCCGTGCTCAGCAGGGCGTGCGCGCAGGACCGGGACAGATGTCGACCTACTGCATGCATGGCGCGCAACATGCTGGCAGTGACTAGTTGCCGGTGGCATGCCTGGCGCATCTGTGCAATGTGCTAGAGTGACAAGCCAGTGTGCATGTTTGTTTTGGTGGTCCCGCGAAGCTTGATTAAACAACCGACAGTTACAGAAGCGAACAAAAGTGGCTCGAATGCGCGCAACATGTCGGAAGGTGACAGGATTAGTGGTTTGGCGCCCCCCCAGGGCCGCTACTGGCGTCGCTGACGCTGTTGTGCTGTGTGCTACCGCTCGTGGTGTCTGTGCGGCGCGTGCCGCTGCTGCTGCGCACCTGGCTTCAGCTGCATGCAGCTGCAACATCGTTGGACACTGACACAGCTGGTCAGAACATGGCTGCTGCGCACTGGGCACAGCGTTGGAGCCGCCGCCCGCCGCCCGCGCCGGAGCGCGCGTAAGCATGTGAATAGGAACGCAGCGCAGCGCGGTGTGCAGGCATGGCTCAAGCACGATCGCGGCTACTACCAGCCTGCCATTTCATTCAAATGTGCGCACACCGAAGAAAAGCTCCAGTGCACCTACAATGGATATGTGTTCACTTAGCAGCTGTTTGACTGAGTGGTTTTACCTCCTCAGCGCGCGGACACGCAATCGTAATGGCATCAGCGATTGCACGGCTGTAGCAGGTGCGTCAAAGCAGCCGCCCACACACCGCCAGCAGAGGAGGTCGCCGGGAGCAGGAAGAGCAGACAGCATGTGTGTGCATCGCTGCTGCCTGGAACACGAGGCGACTCGCATTTTCGCCCTCGCCCTTGTTTCGCCCCGTGCGCACTCGCTCAGGGCGAATGCGACCTCTTCTCAACTGCCTTGCGTTGCTCCTCCCGGCAATCACTTGCACGACTGAGGCGAAGGCAGCAGGCCCACGCCACAGCAGCGAGACCAGAGAGAGCAGCGAGAGGGAGCACAGCACCTCGGCACAGGCACAGCAGGTGCGTGGGAGCGCCGCCGCCCCCCCCCTTCAACCTCGCGCCCTGCCGTCCCCCCTCTCCCTCTCTGTCAGCTGCTGCAAAACCACTCGACGCAAACGCTCACCACCACCCTCCCATGGCCCTTCTCCCACCCTCGGTGCCCCTGTCGCCCTTGCAGGAGAGGCCACGAACATGCCCTCTTTCGCAGCCTGGCCGCGGGGAGCGGCTAAGGCGCAGGCGGTGGCAACTGCCGCCCCGCGCAGGACCCCCAGCTCGGGGGGCCTCAAGTCGACGAGCCGTGTTGCGAGTGAGTTTGCTGGTGCGGAACCGCTTGTCACCCCTGCCAGCCCTGCCCTGCGGGTAGAGGCGTGCCGTGGGAGGGTTAGGGGGCAGGGGATGTTCCGAATCTGCGAGGCAGCCGGCTGGCGGCCAGCAGATCAACTCGCCCCCTTTCTGCCCCCCCGGTTGGCATGAAAAACCGTTGTCGTCAAGTGCGGGCACTTTCGCTTCCCGCGACGGCACAGCGTGCCTGCTGGTGTCATGCCCCACCCCCAGGCTATGCTCAAGTGTCTCACCAGCAACCCTATCTGCCTCTGCTGTGTCTGTGATGTGCCCCATCGCCTGCAGGTACCATCAGGTGGTGCTTAGGCTTTGGCAACAAGAATACACAGCAACAGGGGGAGGCTGACGCCACCATGGGGACAGAGGAGCCCATGGAGCACCCGCCTGTCCAGGCGCCTCAGCCATCACCGGCAGCTGTGGCAGTGAGCCACAGCACTGGCGATGTCATGGTGGAGGCAGCCGCCGCTACTCCCAACAGCACCGTGCAGGCGTCCACGACCGTGGCGGCGCGCGGCTCCCGCGTGGGAACCGCCGCCACTCACGTCAGCAACACCAGCGGCAGCAGCAGCGAGGCGCTGACACGCAGTAACATCTCAGCAGCAGCGGCACCTACCGCCATAGTGGTGGGCACCAGGGCGCGGGGCTGGGTTCTCACCAACACCACCACCACCACCGGCGGCGGCGGCTCGCGCATGGGGCGAGCCTACTACGTCGACCTGGACGACGAGACCGTGAGCGGCGAAGAGGAGTCACACACCACCGCTTACGACATCGTCCCCGTCCACACACACGCCGCCACCATTTTCACGCTCGCGGGCGCCGGCGCCATCACCGGCATCATCACCTTCAGCACGGTCTCCGCGGCTGGCGCCGCGCCCGTGCTCGCCACCAGCGGCAACATCCACTACTTCTCCGGCCACTACGGTGGCAGCCAGGCGCTGGAGGGCGGCAGCACCGCCATTGTCAAGTGGCCGCCCGTCATCACCGCGCGCATTGGCGTCACCTGCGCGCGCCCCGCCCTTATTCAGGGGCCCAGCAGCAGCAGCTGCTGCTCCGTGCTCAGCAGCAGCAGCAGCGGCTGCGCCGTGCTCGGCAGCATGCTGAGCACGTGCGCCCTGCCAAGTGTCCCCAGCAGCAGCGGGGGCGAGGTGGGCGCTGGTGCGCACGCTGCTGCTGTGGCGCTGTCCGTGCCCCAGCAGGTGGGCATGGCTCACGGTGCGCGCTATGCACGCCGGCTGTCGTACGGACAGCGCCGCAACGGCACCGCACGCACGGGCAGTGCCGCGGCGGCGGCGCCGGCAGCCGGTAACACCAGCATTGCCGCCGGCACCAGCATCAGCAGCTTCGCGGGCACTGGTGCCTTCAACAGCACCAGCGCCCTCGGCGTTATGCTCAAGGATGGCGCCACCGCATCCGTGGTCGCCGCAGCCGGCACCACCAAGTACACTGCCGCGGACACGGCGATGCTGCGGAGCAGCAGCGGCTCTGGCGTGTCCTGCATGGCGCTGCTCAGCGGCCTCGCCGCCATGGACAGCCCGCCAATTACCGCCACAGGCGTGGGAAGCGTCTGCGGCGTCGGCGCGCTTACCCAGGCGCTCAGCAGCAGCAGTTGCTGCGCCGCGCGCACCGGTCTGCTGAGCAAGTGCGCCCCGGGCATGTACGGCAGCGACGCGGCCGATGCGGACGCGCGTGCGCGCGCTGCCGTTGCGGCACTGTCCCTGCCGCAGCAGGCATACATTGTATGCATCGATGCGATGCCGTCGCTTGCGCCCTGCAGCGGCAGCACACGCGCGGGCGGCGGCGCTGTGGGGGCGGCGGCGGCCAGTGCGGCTGCGGCTGGCACGCGCGCAGGCGAGAGGACGGCGGTGGCGGCCGGTGCTGCTGCCGCTGCCACGCGCGCAGGCGAGAGGACGCCAGCGGCGCAGGTGGAAGAGGTGCGTCCACAGTGCATGCAGCACCGCAATGGCACGTGTGGCGCCGCACTGCTGCATAGGCATCTTGGTTTGCGCACTAGCAGCAGCACTTGCGCGCTGCTGCACATTGGCCTGTAGACTCAT
>JAULBY010017046.1:0-20454 GCA_032358315.1 Ophiocytium majus
ACGGCGGCGGCGCGGCGGTGGCGCCGGCAGTGGCGGTGACGGCGGCGGCAGAGACAGCGGCGGTGGGATTGCGGCGGCAGCAGAGGCAGCGGTGGTAGTGTCAGTTTCCGCAGTGCCTGGACAACGCAGGGGCCATGGCAGTGGCCGCGGCGGCAGCGTGGGCGAGGTCTGTCGGCACTTGCCGTATGGCGGCGCGGCGTGTTGGGCATGCAATCGGCGCCAGCACATGGGCGGCATGCAGCAACGGCACCGCACTAGCATGAATAGGACAGCAACGCAGGCATGCGTGTTGGCTCAGCGCACACACGGCATGGCACACACCTCAAGGCGGGCTTGCCAGATTTCAGTGCTGTACAATCACACCGATATCCGGGGTAAGTATCAGAAGCGGTTTTCGGACACCCGTGAATGTATTTGAGAAGTATGCACCTAGCTCTATGCTCATGGTCCTGCAATTACGTCTTACACCCGAAGTACATGCCACCCATTTCTGTACCACTTCAGCAAGGGTGCACAGGCCTGGGCTTTGTGGGGCGAAAAGGTGTTTGGTGTGTACGGCAACTGCTGCGAGCGCAAGGGCAAGTGCGATGGTGTGTGCATGGGGTGTGTGGGTAGGCAGAGGAGCAGTGCCTCTCACCATGTAGCCAATGCGGTAGCCGGTCATGGCGTGGCTCTTGCTGAAGCCATTCACGAGGATGGTGCGCTCTTTCATGCCTGCTCCGCAGCGGCAGCACCACCACCAGCAGCGGTAGCATGCATATCACAGCATAAGTGGTGCCGCCAGGCCTGGACGTACTGCAGCACCGGTTCCCGGTATTCAGTGCAATATGCCAGGCAGCATACAGTAGTAGTGTAGTACCAGGTAGTAAACAAGTAGGCCCCTCCTGTGGGCAGGCTGTGCAAGTCACGCGCCCGTGCACACGGCATGTCGTGTCTCAAGCAATGTTTGAGCTCACAAATATAGACAGGAAAAGCGACAGCACCACGGCGCAATGGCGCAGCCACTCACCGGGCACGGCGACAAAGGAGTGGTGTGGCGTGTCGTACACGATCCTCTCATAGATTTCGTCCGCCAGAACCCACACCTTGCTCGCCGCAGGCTCCCGCAGCACCGCGGCCAGCTGCGCGCCCACAGCAATAATATAGATTCAGCAACAGGTGCACACACGAATTGTACCATATATATACATGAATATATATGGTATACGTCAGAAGTACATGAAGTGCGGATAAACTTCAGAGTATGTGCTAGCGGCTGTGCAAAACGGCCGTGCAAAAACAAGGAGAGGAGACCAGCGCAAGCACGGACAAATGTGATGGTTTTTCTTCTGCGCCGCGGTGGGAGCGGCCGCCTGTGAATGCAGTTGCTGATAATGGAAATGGGCTAGGCAACTGCGCGAGACAAGCCAGGGCCCCTGCTGCTGTGGTGCGTGGCCACCCCCCCTCCCGATGCGGAGCAGCCATCACCACCAGAGCCAGGTCGAGATGCGAGCGGGGCGTCCGAGTGGGCAGGCCGGCCCGCAATAGGATATACCCCCGTCTGGAGTCCCTACCTCACACACTGCAGTTGTCACACACCGAGGCCAGTTTGGTGTCGCTTCAAGTGGGTTGGGCAAGCTTGCCGGATGAGGGCCCTCTGCATTGAGTACACCCCCCCCCCGCCCCCCTCCCCTCCCCCCGTCGCAGTGCAGCACCAACAACAAGTACGCCTTGCACACACGTGCAGAGGCAAGCACCGGAAAGTTGAAGTATCACCCACACACTTCAACACCAAACTTCAAGTGACTTGCACTTCAAATGGAGGTACATATCGCCCAGACACACAAAGCTTGAAAAGACACGTGCAAGTGGCCTGAACCTCAACTTCTAGTACAGAACACCCAGACACACACAACTTGGACATGTAACTTCAAGTGGACACACACCTCCTCGCAGCGCCGCCTGTCGTGCACGCCGCCCGTGGGGTTGGAGGGGTTGCAGAAGACGAGCATGCGTGTGCGCGGCGTCACCGCGCGCCGCAGAGCCTCTGGGGTCAGCAGAAACCCGTCCGAAACATCCTGTCGACCAGCAGAGGAGCACAGACAGAGACACATGAGTGCCGGCATGGCAGGTTAGCGGCAGTGGCACAACAAGGACAGAGCGTTACAAGGACAGCAGCCCCATGCCTACCATAGTGGTCCTGTATGGTTGGCTCCTGCCAGCAAGGAGGGGAGCAGAAAGACGCACGTGTGTGCCGGCAGGGCACCTGAGCGGCAGTGGCACAACACAGCCCCTGCCGGCACCTGAGCGGCAGTGGCACAACACAGAGCGCGCGCTAAAAGGACAGCAGCCCCATGCCTACCATAGTGGTCCCGTATGCTTGGAGCAAGCAAGGATGGGAGCAGAGAGACACACGTGCCGTCGGCAGCACAGCTTAGCGGCAGTGGCGCGACGCCTCGCGCGGCACCAGCGCGAGCAGCGAAAGCACTGGGGGCACAGACACACACCCTGACGGAAACGTGCTGCCGACCAGCAGGAGAGCACGGGGAGACGCATGTGTGTGCCGGCAGCGGCACTCAGCGGCATTAGCATGACGCAGAGCGCGTGCTACAAGGACAGCAGCCACGCGCCTACCATACTGGTCTTGCATGTTTGGCGGCACATGCTGGCATGCATTGCGTGGGTCCGCGTATGCCCGCCACAAGTGCAGATAAATGAAGTTACTTAGGCGACACTCCAGAGGTAACGTACATGTGCATATGCAACTACATCGTAGTACTTAAAGTTATGTGGTGTACACATACTTGAAGTATATTATTAGGTACAGCCTTGAAGTGCAAGTGTCGTAGATCGCCATGTTTTGGCGGGGGGTTCTTTTTTTTACAAGTTTTATTAACTTTATATTAAAAATTTTTATTGTTCAACACAAGAAATTATTTAGTTGTAGGCCCTTCCAGTATACAGTGTCCTGCTACATTTTTCAAAGAGGGATACCTCAGAAGAAGTTCTGAACTGAATTATGTATACTTCAGAAGTATACATAATTGTACTACGTAGTACCTATATAAGGCCCGATGGTATGTTGCCGCGCTCACCGTGTCCACAATGACGGGGGTGCCGCCCGCCATGGTCACAATCTCGGGGTAGCTGGGCCAGTAGGGCGCAGGGATGATGACCTCGTCGCCCGGCCGCACCACACTCAGTATGGCCTGGAAAACGTCCTGCGCAAGCGCACAAGCAGCGAGCGGGTCGCCGGCCGCCACAGGCGCTTGGATGCCACGACATGGCAAGAGAGATGGCACATAGAGCAGAGTTTGCGGGGCCAGGGGGTGTGGCAATTATGTTATAGTCTTCAGCTCAGGGCCTTGCCCACAACTGGTTGATGGGAAAAGAAGGCGAATCGGCTTGACGCACACCCACACCGCCCACACATGTTTCTATTCGCGCACAGAGCTCGCTCGTGAAGAGCGAAGCGGCAGCAACGGCAACACCACTTGGTACACTTTTCTTTCAAGTTTTTTTTTTACACTTTGTCTGAAGAGACACACACATCCATATAAGAGAAGGGGGCAGGCAGCGCACGGAGCGGTGTGCAGTGGCCACGCACCTGCTTGGCGCCGTTGCTGACGACAATGTCAGCGGGTTTGTAGGGCGTGCCCTTGCGCCGCGCCAGGTCCGCGCAAATGGCCTCCCGCAGCGCCATAGTGCCCGTTACGCCTGTGTACTTTGTGTTGCCAGCGCGCGCCGCCTGCACAGCCAGCGGATGTATGTGTGCAGTGTGCTCAGCGGTTGGCAGCGGCGGCGGCCCCGGCGCGCAGCGGCATGGAGAGTGGCGGCAGCAGCAGGGGCGGCAGCGGTGGCGGCTGCAGCAGTAGCAGCAGCAGCGGCAGCAGCAGTGGCAGCAGCGGCGGCGGCAGCAGCAGTGGCAACAACGGCGGCGGTAACAATGGCAGCAGCAGCAGCAGCGGTGCTCCAGAAGGGGTGTGGAGCTTGAGAGTGCGCTCGGTGCCAGCCACGCCTGCTGTGTCCGGCAGATGGTGCATACGCAAACACACCGAGGGAGTGGCTGCTGCAGAGCAGCAGTGAGCAAAGCACAGGTTGACACCTTCCTGAAGCAAGCCTGTATTGGGACATACGCCGGCTTTCAATATTTAACAGGTGCCAACGCAATGCACGGCGGCCTGCGCAACTCCAGTTGAAGTAGAAGTTGAAGTGCGACCCTTACCTGTGCAGTGGCCTCGATGACCGCTGGTGGCGGGGGGAAGTCAGGCTCGCCCACGCACAGGCTCACCACGGGCTCCCCACGGGCCTCCATTTCCTTGGTCAACGCGTGCACCTGCGGACACGCCAGCAGTCGCAACAGGTCTCTCGTTCACACTGCTGCAATTTGAAAACGCGGCATGCGCACCGTTGTGGATGTACCTTGCCAGCAGATTATACGCCCACCTCTATGGTCTTGCTGGGCGCGATTCCCGCGATGAGGGGGCTGATGGCGTCGTCATAGCTGAAGGATGACGCCGCCTGAGCAGGCTTTTCAGCCAGGGAGCAGCGCAGGACTTCCATCCTGCGGTTGCTGGCTGCTGCTGTTGCGCGAGCAGTGGCACCCCGGGCCCTCGTGAAAGCCCCAGGCGGGGGGTGCACGAAGGCGCCACAAGAGCAGCAGGCGCATAGGACGCCACCGACCGCAGCAGCTGCCACGGAGCGGCCCCCAACCATGATATCAAGGCTGGCACAGATGTGTGTTGTGATCATGAGCAGGAACAGGAACTGCCCAAATTGCGTCGAAATCGGCCCCAATTCGTGTTCCCACCTTTTTTTTCGCGCTCACGTGCACGAACAAACACACTGATCAGTGAGACACGACGCCTGGCTGACGGCACGGCTGAGGCACGGCGAGGAGAGGGCATCGCAGTTCGTGCTGGTTTCACAGCGGTGGAGTTGGTGCTTGCCGGCGCCACCAGCAGCTCGCTGAAAGGTTTGCCCAAAGTGAGTGTGAGCTCAATCAAAGCGCAGGAACGTGTTGACAGCGTGAAAAACATGCAGCTGCCTGGCCTGCGAGCTGCACGGCGTCCTCGGCGGCCCCTCAGGGCTCTCATCCCTGTGGCATGCCGTGCCAACACGTCGTCGCTCACTCCGCCCCTGCCCCCCCGCCCTGTTTCGCACACCTTCGCCTCTTGCCACTCACCAACGGCGACTTTAGCTTGTTGCAGAGAGGCAGCAGGGAGAGGCAGCTCAACAGCTGCAGCGGGCGGTTGGCGGAGGGCAACTGGCGCGGCGGGAGCCGCAGTCGGGGGAGCGGTGTGCGCCAAGGCCTAGGGGAGCGCACCACCAGCAGCAGCCATGTTTTATTCCAGCACCATCCTGTCCAAGAAGGGCCCCCTGGGCAAGATCTGGCTGGCGGCGCACTATGACAAGAAGCTCACGAAGAACCAGGTGGGCGCCGGCCACTGCCGCAGCTGCTGCCCACCAGCGCTTTCTCCCAGCTAGGGCGCATGGCGGGGGTGGGGTCATGCGTGCCCTGTGCCATGCGATTCAGTCCCCCCTACCCCCCGCCTGCCATGCTTTTGAGCACCAGCTCACCGCGTGTTCGCACTTCAACCTGGCACGCTGTGCAGACCCATGTGGGCAGAGAGACTCATGCACAGCTGTTGCTGAAGTGAACATCAGTCTGAGCTGCGCCGAGCCTCCGCGCCAGCTGTTGGTGTGGGAATAAAAGGTATGCACATGAAGTTTTTGTGCCTCGTTGGCTGTGCCAAAGGGAAAACCGTCGGAGCAGCATCCCCGTGTTCTGCATGCGCGTGACTGACACCCGCAGGGGCAGCAGTGGCAGTACAACACGCATTGCCCAGTTGTGCTGGACCCACCCTGGCATCTGAGTGTGGATTACTGCTTGTTGGCGCATGTTGCTGGCCAATGCACGCCAGCCCATGGCAGGGACATGTATGTCCACACGGCACTCTTTACAAGGCGTTCAAATGGAGGCACTGCGGAACCCTTGCTGCCACGTTGCATGCGTCAAAACCTCCCAGATGTGCTGCGACACTCCAATCAAAAGTGCAGAAGACCTCAGTCCAACGCCACAAAATATTAACTACTTGCGCTCGCTCGCGCCTCCCCATGCTGCCGCCATCGCCGCACGCTCGGCCCCACAGATCTATGCGATGGACATCACGGACAGCGTCAAGGCGATTGTGCACCCGACGGTGCCGCTCGCGCTGCGCGTCAGTGGCCACCTGCTGCTTGGCGTGGTGCGCATCTACTCGCGCCAGGCAAGTGCCAGCAGCAGCTGCTGCAGCCGCCGCAACAGCTTTCTTCCGCCCCCCTCTGTGCACGCACACGCATCACCAGCGCCTGACGTTGAAGTTCGGCGTGCAAGGCTGTCTTGACAGCACATGGTGTGTGGCTGCCGGCCGGCACGTCGCCGCACCTGTGCATCTCACCGCCACGCTGCGCCGCTGATCATCAGTCTTGGGTTGCCCAACACCACATGGTTGGCATGGAGCATGCTGTTGCGGCTCATTACACAGTCCACCACCACGGCCGCTGCCCCTGCGTAGTTTTAACTGCACAGCTTTTGGCCTGCTGCTGTGCTGCGTGGTGACGTGTTTATTTGCATGGCGCATGCAGGTCCAGTACCTGCTCAGCGACTGCAGCGAGGCGCAGGTCAAGATGAAGATGGCTTTCCGGCCCGGTGTGGTGAGTCGTGGGTGTCTGCTGCCATGCTCGTGTGCCGTTACAAGTGCTTGTTGCATGCTGGTCATTTTCAACGCAGTGCTTGAATGTGGTGTCATGTTTGGACTCGGTGCTGAATGCTTTGCGCCGTGCCGCCGTGCAGCGATGTTGCATGGCAGCAGCGGCAGACCCACAAAATGGCAGCCGCCATGAACCACGTGGTGTTGCAACTTGCTGCATGCGGCTGATCGTTTCGCGTCGCTGAGTAGGCGCCCTCTTCACCCTTGTGCACACCACCTCACATGTCGAATGCGGTTCCTGGTGTCGTCACATGCGATCCCTGTCACTTTTGTTCTTCCTGCTGCTGTCGCAGGTCGATCTGCCATCTGGAGCGACTGAGGCGCCCGCGGCGGCCATCAACCTGCCGGTGAGCCACTTCAACTAGTTGAAGTTCATGGCTGACGCGCACGCGCTGCACTGTGCTCTCGCCTACGCCAACACCACTGCTTGGGGGGCGCAGCGAGTACTACCGCCACCGCACCGCACTGCACCCATGTATGCCCACCAGCACTGTGCCACCTCCTACTACAATGCGTGCCTCTGTTTCGCTGCTGCTGTACGCACCTGCTGACCGTACGCCACGCACCCGCCGCCCCTTATATGCTGCTGCACTCTGCCACCGTTGCTGCTGCTGCAGGGCTGGGGCGAGTTTGAGCTGACCCTGGGCGGCGGCGGCGATGACTACGATGGCGTGTTTGGCGGCGCGCGCATGAGCATGCCGGTGGCGGGCGCGTGGATGGCGGCGAGCGCGACTGTTGCACGCCGTGAGGTGCGTTGAAAGGCTGCGTGTGGCGTGCGTGTGTGTGTGGCATGGCATGGCAGGGCATGCACGGCCACCTGGCTTGGCGCGCAGTGTTTGCAGGGTTGGGGCACAGTCCGGAGAGCCATCTACTAATGTCACCCGCCAAATTGAGAGTGCGAAACAAGGACACACACACGCATACATACATGCGCCAAAGTTCAGTGACTACAGGTGCTACCATCACCGCAGCAGAAGGGAAAGATAACCCTCGCACAGGCACACACACGCGTACCAAACCTTTTGCCCTCCCTGGGGCTAGTGGGCGGAGGGGGGGCGGGCTCCGACGGCCTTAGCCTGGTAATTACTAGTTGAAGTATTTCGGTATTACTGCTGCTACGTGGTTTTGCCTGCGGGTACCTTCCAGTCGGCACTGTTGGTTGGCACTGGGAGTGATGAAACCGCGCGGTTGTGCCAGTGCGGGGGCTGCAGGCCGTGCAACCATCTGCGCGCGTCGCCCCCTCTGCAGTGCCCCCACCCTGTGCTGTGTTTTACTTAACACACACAGAAAGTCCAACCACGTGCTAGGTATGTCACCCACTGCTAGTGGTCGTAAGAATAGGTGGGTGCACGTAACACCAACACTCCAGTGAGTACCGCTGTCCACCTTCTTACTACTGGCACTTCGAAGCACTTCATGTACAGTAAACCATGCAACGTTGACCATCAGCTGCCAGTGCTGACGCCCCCCAGCACCGCCATGTACGCTGCCGTCGGCCAGGCGCAGCAGATGCGCACACACTACACACACAAAAAAAAAACCACGCTGCTGTGCCACATGCAACTGACGAAACCGCCATGGACCCCCCTCTCCCTACGCTGCCATCAGCCAGGCGCAGCAGATGCGCACTGCGCACACATACACCGACTGTGTTTGCTGCTCCACATGAAACTGATGCAACTTTCATGACCCACCCACCCCCCCGCATGAAACTGACGAAACTGCCATGGACCTCCCCCCCTTCCCCCCCCCCCACACACAGGACATCACGCTGTCGGACCCCGAAAGCCAGGCGCACCTGATGCGGCGTCACAGCATGGCGGACAGCGTGCTGACGGACGGGTGGACGGACGTGAGCGCGAGCGCCAGCAAGGACCGCACGCACATGAGCGACATTGAGGTGGCGCGCAACGCCAGCAGCATCGGCGGCAGCGCCGCGCGCACCGCGCCGCGCACCAGCATCAGCTTCGGGTGAGGGTCATGTGTGGTCATGGGTCACGGCGTATAACGTATTTCATATGTTATACAAAATACAGCGTATTTCTACGCCCAAAAAACCGCGATATACAGCGTATTTGCCGTATGACTACGTTCGTCTGCATACGTTATACGGCGTATTTCCATGCGTCATACGGCGTATAATGCGAAAATACGCTGTGACCCATCACTAGTCATGTGTGTGTGTGTGTGTGTGCTGCTGGTGCTGAAGTGGGTGCGACACTCTAGCTGGCGTTCATTACGCTGGGGCCCCGTACAGGCCGGTGTGGGGTGGGCAGCTTTTTGGGTGGGGGCCCACGTGCGCGCGCTGCTGTTTTGTGGCATGTGTGGTGATGGGTCTCGGCGTGAAAAAGTTGGCGTCATACGCCGTTTAAGGGATGCACATACGGCGTATAACATATATTCAGGTGTACGTATTTCCGCGGCAACTACGCCGTACATTTTTTTTTTGCACACAAATACGTAGAAATACACCATATTTTGTACCCGTATTATATACTTCAGAAGTATCAAACATGTGATACGCCGTGTCCTATCGGTAGGCCCGTCCCGTTTGGCGACGGCCTGGATGACGAGGGCTGGGGCAGGCTTTTATAATGAAATATAACCAGTGTATGTATATGAAATTATTTGCGCACGCCGCAGGCAAGCGCCCGTCGCCTTTGGCTGAGACCTCCCCACATCTTAACGTGTTATAACTTCCTATTTATAACCTGTCATAACAAAGGCTGCATATATATGAAAACTCATCTAGGAGCGATAACCTCTAGGTCTCCCCACCGGTAGGGGCCGTCACCCTGGGGTAGGCCCGTGCAAGGGGGTGAACAATGCAAAGACTTGCGCCTACCCAGGGCAGCCAAGCCTTGCACCTACCGAAGCGCGGCCTCCATCATAGAGATGTGGTGCGTTCAAGTGGGTGCTGCAGTGCATGTGGGTATGTATACTACAGAAGTATTTGTATTTCATTTCTTATGAAATTATGTGTGTACGCCGCAGGCACGCGCCCGCCCCCTTTGGCGACGACCGGGACGAGGAGCGCTGGGACAAGCGCTCGTAACGAATAACTTCAGTGGTATAACCAGTGGCTGTATATGAAATGATGTGTGCACGCCGCAGCAACGCGCCCGTCCCCTTTGGCGACGACCTGGACGAGGAGCGCTGGGACAAGTTCTTATGAATAACGAATCACAACAAAGGGCTGTTTATGAAATTATGTGTGCATCATACAAATTTGTTTATTTAGTTATGTGTGCACGCCGCAGGCACGCGCCCGTCCCCTTTGGCGATGACCTGGACGAGGAGCGCTGGGACGACCTCGGTCCCGACAACATGGCCACGCTGCCGGAGGAGATTCTGGGGCCACTGGCCGCTGAGCAGGCCGCAGCTGCTCAGCAGCAGGAGGAGGAGGAGGAGGGCCCCTATTTCGACGGCGGCGTCGACTACGAGCCGCAGGTGCCGGAGGAGCTGCCGCCGCACGCGGACATGAGCTTCCCGTGAGTCACCTCGCTGTGTGCTCCAGTTCACCTTGTGGTAGGGGCAAAATGCGGTCTATTGTGAATAGTATAAGCAGAAGGATGGTGTACATTGTGAGTTGAGCCCGAACATGTCCACTGAATCGCAATGACTTAGCGCAATTGATGATGTTTTGTCTTGCAGTAGATGCGTGTCCAGCTACATGTATGTGGATGTCACACTGAATCAAGCCCACTTGTTTCACAGGCGCGCTTGCAGTGTCCAGTGCATGGCCCATCACAATCCTTGTGTGAGGGATTAGTATCAATATGGCCCCCAGTATAGCGCTCCCTCATCGCTACACATGCAACCACACTCTGTGTTGGCCCGCCGTCCCCGACCTGATGCTCCAAGATGCTCCTCCTCAAGACACTGACAGCAAGTGCTGGCTCCCATCACCAGTCTGTTGCCAGCCGGCAGGCGCACGTGTCGGGCGCTGGCTCTTGCTGCACACTGCTGACTGCATCACTTATTCTCTTCTAACGCATAGCTAGTGATGGGTCACGGCGCATCTTATAATCTTACATATTTTATTCAAAATACGGCGTATTCTACGCCCAAGAACGCCATATGTGGCGTATCTGCCGTATATATACGTTCATCTGTATACGTCATACGGTGTATTTACATACGTTATACGGCCTATAATGCGAAAATATACGCTGTGACCCATCATTACACATAGCTGATGCGGCGCACGGACCTGCTGGCGCACTGCAGCCGTGGCGGGGCAGCCACATCTGCCGCTTGTGTGCGCACATATGGCCACCTGCAGCCGCAGTGGGGACCTCTGGTGCGGAGTGTCGCTGCCGCCTCCACGCCGGCCAGCAGCAGCTGCGCCAGAACTGCTGTGTGTGTGCTACAGCAGTGCTGACCACGTGCGGGACCTTTGTTCACCCTGCACTGCCGCTATTGTTGTAGGGAGGAGGAGATGGATGTGAGCCGGCATGGCGAACGGTGAGTCACCTGCTCAGCCGCCCCAAGCGTGCCGCTCCCAGTTGCGCTGAGCAGCGTGCTAGCAGCTGCTGAGCATGGCCGACAGCATGCGTTTTATGCGGCATGTGGTGTGGAATGCCATTAGTTCCGTTGGCATCACGTGCGCTGTTTTCTGGCGTGGCTCGCCCCTTGATGCGTGCCGCGCGGCGCAGCGGAGCGGCACGCACCCTGCCACCCTGCGCATTAGAGTGGCGATGCACATACCTGCTGAGAGCCAGCCGCAACACGTCATGCACTGCGTGGAAATCACTGTTTAACCCTCTACATTGCTTACGCTCATGTGCACCAGATGTTATATGTGTTAACGTGTGCACGGCGCACACTGCACATGCTTTCGGTTGACATTACCTGGACGCCACTTGCTGCCTTGTGCGCTGCACCACCATCTCCGCTCTAGTATTCGGGCTTGACATTATTGGTACTGAGCACTGCTGCTGCTGCTGCGCTGGCGGTGCCGCAGGGAGCGCGAGGATGGCCTGCCCGAAGAGGAAAGGCTGGAGGAAGAGGAGGAGCTGGCGGAGGGGGAGGAGCCGCAGGTGAGGCACAGCAGCCAGTCTAGCTGCTCAGCAGCGGTGCCAGCAGCAGGACCAGTAGGGATGCGAAGAAACGTATATGAGCAGCGCATATACGCTGCGTATACGGCGTATACATGGTGTTGTTATATGGTTACAGGAAGAATGAATGGTGCCATTTTGTCTGTAAGCAGCGTACATGGGGCGTGTTCGGTCTTTCCTCGTCATTGGTGGCCCATGCAATAATGATTTCGGGCAATACGCAGTAAAACAGCAAGTTCCAATATATAATGGAGTTTCGCGTCCCTAGGACCGGTGATGGTTTCCTCCTTGCTTTGGTGGGGCAAGCCGGCACGATGCACCAGGCGGCCGACCAGCAACGCTTGCAAGAGAGAGGGGTAACAGCGCGCTGCCCGCTGAGCGGCGTCAACATCCCCTACCACCTTTGCAGCGCTGCCTGGCCGCGCATGCTCGCTTAACAGTCGCAGCGGCTGTTTTGGGCACACACTTGGCAGCAGGTAAAGTTGATGAAGCATGTACAGTTTGTCGGCGCTAGGTCCCAGCGGTGATGGTGATCACCTGGCGGCCTCAGGGAGCGCAGCCGCTGGGTGCAGACAACACATGCTGCGCAGCGATGATGCCACAGCAGGTGCGGGCAACCCCAACCGCTTTGCTATACACGTTTTGAATGCCCTCCATGTGTGCAGTTTGGAGCACATCATTGGCACTAGGTAGATGAAGAATATCTGTATTCGCACTACTAGAGTAGGTTCCAGCAGCGATGATAATCAACTTGTGACCTCAAGAGAAAACTTGTTGCGCAACACAGGCTCTTGCCTGCAAGGCCTGGCTGCCGCTGCCGCAGCAGGCGTGGCTAATGCCACCAAGTTTGCTGTGCACCGTTTGAATGCTCTTCATGTGTGTGTGTGGCCCACAGATCAGCGCCGTGGAGCGTGCGCGCCTCGAAGCAGTGGAGGAGGCGGAGGCTGAGGGCATGGATGTGAGTTGGCGCCTGCAGAGGTGTCACACCCTGCCCTGCTTGCTGGGTCTGATCACACTGCCATGCGTGACAACATCTGCCGCCGCTGCTGTGGTGCTGTTCTGTTTGTGCACCTCCTACTAGTATGTCTGCTAACCAAGCATTGCTGTACTTCAAGATTGGAGTACGCGTGTGCGGTGTTGGGCCACAGGTTCCGCGTCTGTGCAACCCACGGTTGCGTCACTTCTAGCTGCTCTGATGCCACATTGGCTGTACTGGCATAGACCCCCGCCGCGCTTGTCATGATGCGCTGCTTTCTCGCCCGCTCGCTTGTGTCAGTGACGCGTGCCCGCGTGCGCCGTGGCATATAGCCGTTGCCCACCTCGTAATTATGCTGGTGCTGCCTCCGCCGCTCCCGCTACTGGTGCTTTGCGCTGGTGCCACTGCCGTTGACGCCGCTGCTGCCATCGCCACCACTGCTGCTGCTGCCTCCACCGCTGCCGCTGCTGCTGCTACTACTGGTTCTGCTGCCGCCGCTGCTGCCGCTGGTTCTGCTGCTGCTGCTGCTGCTGAGCACGCCTCATGCAGGCGGGGGAGGCGCCGGCCGGCAGGAAGCGCGCCGGCCCGCCGCGGCAGAAGCGCGGCGCCAAGAAGCAGCGCGTGCTTGCGCTCGACGACCGCGCCGCCATGGACCGCAAGGTGGGTTGTACTTCAACTTCAAGTTGAAGTACAAGTTGAAGTTGTGCTCAGCATGTGTCGCGCCGCCCATGCGTATGTTCACACCGGGCACTCACTCCACCACCCTCCCACTCACCGACCGGCGCAGCCGTTGGCGGGGAGCGCTCGGTTGTGTCGTAAAATCACACGTGTCTCATACATGTAGTGGTGTACATATTCGTTTCTACATGAACACTTGTGAAGTGTTAGTTAATTTTGGATGCATAGCAGTGGCATTTCACACCACGTATGCATACCCACCTGCCACCGCCCCTGGCACGCACACCTAGACCTCTGCTGCCCTTAGACCAATCCATCATAAACGTCCCATGCGCACACGCGCGCACACCCATCCATGCACATCTCATACACACCCCTTTCTAACTCAACCGCGCATCCTTTTACCTGAAATTTACAATGCTTCCACTCATTTTCTCACCCCTTGCAGGAGTTCCGCGCCATGGGCCTGGCGGCGGCGTCCACGCTGCGCGAGCGCCGCTTCCCCACGGCGCCCGCCGCTCCGGCGCCGCGCCCCATGGCGGAGCGCCTGGCCGCTCCTCTGCTCACCGGACTGGCGCCGGAGGTGGAGGAGCTGCTCAGGTGGACCATGCAGCCGGGGCCGCTGCCCATCACGCTGCTGCGCGTCAGGGTGAGTCCTGTTGAAGTTGCAGAGTTGGAGTTGCAGAGTTCAAGTTGGGCGCAGCCGCAAGGCAGGCGAGGCGGGGCAGGCAACACCGCGGCGCGGCAGTGTGTGTGTGGGGGGGGGGGGGGGGGGGGGCGGGGGGGGGGGGGGGGGGGGGGGGGGGGGGGGGGGGGGGGGGGGGGGGCGCATGGCGTGTGTCAGTGGTGGGGACTGTGGCGGCGCCGCTGCGTGGCGCGACATGCCAGGTGCGCCGGGCATTTGCGGGGGGGCATTTGCGGGGGACCAGGCCCACCTGCGGCCGCACGGCACATTTATGTATTCATACAGCGCACTCGCGTTGAGTTCGCTCCGATTGAGTGCGGTATGCGGTTTGCTGCGGGGGGTACAGAGACGTGTCACAGAGCCACATGATTCTGTGTAAACAGTACACAAACCCCCTCTTTGATTTAGTGTGGGTCTTGCTCTAGTACGGGCTGCTAGTACCCCGCACTAAATTGCGAGTGCACTGTACTTCGAAGTAGCGGTCTGGCCCCCGCTGCCCTGGCCAGTGTCGGGCGCCGGCGGGCGTTGCAGGAGCGGGTGCCGTGGTGCCTGCGCGCCAGGTTTGAGTTGAAGTTTGAAGTTGAAGTTGGGGTTGGTAGAAGCCGCTGCACCCGGCACCCTACGCAGGGACAGCTGCCAGCCTTGTCTGTCATGCGCACACGTGACGCTTGTACTGTACGTGTTATATTGAAGTGTGCTGTGCATATACTACGTAGTATGTAGCTGGGTGCCGCTACTGATGATTCTGACTGCCGACGCCCATAGCGCGGATGCCCAATTTTATTCCCATGAAAGTGCAAACCCAAACCAAACCCGCCGACCTCATACATGACACGTACTGAGCTACACTGTAGCTGGAACACTACATCAAAATGGTGTGCGCTGTCACTGTCTGCACTCTGTCCTAATACCCCTGTGCTGAGCTGCTCAGCGCTGCATTGCCCCTGTGTACTCGGCTGCTCAGCAGCAGGAGGAGGAGGCGCCGGAGCCATCGCCGCCCGGCACGCCGCTGCCTGAGGCAGAGCAGACTATGGAGGAGGCGGAGCAGACGCGCAGGTGAGTACTCTACTCTACTCTGTTCTGCACTGTTCTCTACTCCACTCCGACTCACCTGCTCTGACTCACGTGGTAGGACTTGAAATAGTGGCAGGGTGTTTGTATATGCAGCGGCGCGTGGTCCAGGGAGCCGGAGATAATGACAATATCCATACAAGGGGGGGGGGGGGGGGGGGGGGGGGGGGTGGCCCCGCGCCTGGTTGACGTAACGTGTATCATTTTTTTGGTATGCGTCTGGTCTTGAGTACCACGGATGTTTGTTGAGCGCTGATGAGAAACCCAGGCGCGCTGGACCCGGGTAGTTGCACATACTGCACATGCACACACATGGGCTTCCAGGGGCATGTCGTGGCATTGTATGGGTGTTATGTAGGGGCCAGTTTGCCCAGCCTGGCATTGTGGGTTGCTGCCTTTTCCTAGACACAAGCCCTACTTACTCCCTGTGCGCGCTGCTATGCCCGCACAACTCTGCGCGTGTGTGCGCGGTGCGCGTCACTGTGTGCCTCGGAAGCCACGGCAGCACTGTCCAGTTCCAAAAAAAATGCTGCCGCGCTGCCCTCGCATGCGAGCGACCGTGTTGACTGGCTCAGCTACTGTAATGTGCAACAAACACACAAGGTTTTTGTAAACTACAGCAGTGGCACCCGCTGGCCCTCTCTTTGTTTGTACACATACTTTGCCATGCATTTGCCTTCAAGGGCCTTGGCACCCAGTGGCCGTGCTGGCATACATGACATGGGCTCTTGCACGCCCACAAGTGCAAATAAATAAACTTACAGTAGAACTTCAAATAGTAGCCTAGCAGGTGCCAGCCCATAGCCTATGTAATCATTTTCCCACATGGCAAACACGCTTCTAACGACGCTCCAGACCGCAGTGCCAAGAAACAACACACTTGCCTAATGCTTTTGTGCCCCATGCGTGCCTTTCCCCCACCCCCCCCCCGCGCCACAATTTGCAGGGCTGACAGTGCGGCCAAGTCTGACCGCGCAAGCATTGCGCCCGGCGACAGCATCCACGACTCTGCGCACAAGCCATACGAGCCCCACGACTTCGAGTTCACGGGTGAGTGGCAAGTGGCTGCCACCCCTAATGCCGGCGCTGCTCGCTGCAGTTCGTGCCGCCTGGTTTTTTACCACGACAGCGGCGGCGGGGCTGAATCGCGCACAAAGTGTGGCGCGGGAACACCAACCTTTGGCCCCCGCCGCCGCCTTGTTGCCGTGCCGCGGTCGTTGTTACTGCGTGTGATTTTGCCGAGTTCCTTAGAGAGGGTTATCCCGCGCCCCTTGGTATGCTCTACCAACCCACCTGTGTCGGTTTCTAGCGCAGGCATTTTTTTTTAATATCATGAATTGTTGCAATATACTTCAGAAGTATGGATTTTGATTGATTATTTCTACATCAGAGGGTAAATCTATACAACTTGGACGCACATTCTGATGGGGATCAAATGGCTGTTCATAGTCCATTATCACGTGAAGCAGAAACGGAAGCAAGAATACTAGTGCTGGCGCCCAATGGTCACACCTTGCCCCCGCATTGTGGCATGCGTCGACCGCGCAGCCGCTACTCGCAATCACTGCCTGCGCGCACCCACGGAAGGGAGTCACTCATGTTGAACCGCGTCGCCCCGCCATGCGGCGGTGGTGGCGCACTTGCACCACCGCTCACCTCGCGAACACAAACCACCGAGGCCGCCTTTATCATTTCATATAATTCCTCATTTGCTCACACTGTGCAAAAATGTAGTTCTAACTATTTAAAAAAAACTCTTGTGACCATGGCCGGCGCGGATGCGCGGAGGTTACCTCAACTTGCTGGCCGCCTCACTCTCGCCCTTCTGCTGCACGTCTGCGTGGCGCCCCTTCCACAGGCGACATGGACATGCCCTTTGAGGAGCCGGAGATACCCGCGGGGGACGAGTACGAGCCGCAGGTGGAGCAGGTGCGCACCCATACATTGTCGTGGACCATATTACTGTATTTCAAAGTACTTCGGAGTTCTTTACACGCCGACACAGCACTACACATTGTACAGTGCACTCTCACGATTCAATGCGGGGTAGCGCCACCCCCCCTAGCAGCCCGCACTAAAGCATGACCCCACTAAACCAGATAGGGCCTTGTATATTGTGTATATAGTACTTCTTATGGTATGAAGTACCAAGTACGCGTTGATGCGGCACTACGAGCTGTGAAAACAGCGCTCGTGCCGCGTGCGTCGTCAGCTCACAAGTTTGTCCACACACCAAAACACACTGGCTGCAAAGAGGCCAGTGCCGCAACCGGCAATGCAGCGAGCCCCCATGTTCCATTGCGCTCCTGTCACCGCTGGTGCGGCTTCTGCTGCCCCTGTGTCTGCGTACACCTGTGCAGGCTCGTGCGGTACGCTGCATGCGCGGGCACGCATGGTCTCGTTTACCTCACTTGCAACTGTCACAGGGCGCATTGAGACACTGACAAGTCATCTGGAGTCGAACACAGCGTTGTACTTCACCACTGTTGTCAGCAACGCGCACAGTGCACGCACAAGCGCGTGTGCCCATCCCGCGGACCCCTCTTTCCTCCCGCCACCAGCACTGGCGCACACGATAACAACCACTATTGTCAGCGAAGCGCACAGTGCACGCACAAGAGCGTGTGCCCATCCCGCGGACCCCTCTTTCCTCCAGCCACCAGCACTGGCGCACACGATAACAGTTTTCCCCACAAGTGGATCACATCCATGCCATTGGCAGCCGCCGCCTCGCACCCCCGCCCGCTTCGTGTGCCCCGTTGCCAACCCTGGCCGCCGCTGCACGCACCGCTGCTGCGCCGCCTGCTGTGCTTAGCAGCCAGAGGAGCGCTCGCCCTTTGCTGAGCAGGAGGAGGAGGAGGAGGAGCCCCTCGCGCCCGCCGGCGGCCTCGACATCATGCACGAGGGCGAGCAGACGCTGGCGGCGGCGCAGCGCAAGGCGGCGGCCGCTGAGCAGGTCAGTGTGTGCCTGAAGACAGGTGCTATGTCAATATTAACATCATTCAACTCACATCGCAGCCACGTAGAGCATTCACAGGGTTGTTTTCAATAGGTTACCGGGCACGAGGTTTCGAAGCCAGCAACGGAACACTTCCTGCGTCCGGAGCGCTCACGTGAATGGCGGCCATAGGTTCTCGCCTGCAACGTTACACCAGCAGCGATGCGCGTTCTACGTACGGACCGCATGCATGACTGTCAATCTCGTCACGGCGGCGCTGCCCCTCCCCCCCCCTTGTCTGGCAGTGCAGCCGCGGCCTCTCGCCGCCAGCAACCGCTGACACATACTGATGGGTCACAGCGTATAAAGTATTTTATGCGTTGTACTACGTAGTAAAAAATATGGTGTCCTTCTACGTATTACCACGCCCAAAGACATAATAGCTCGCCATGTTTGCCGTATAAATTAGTTCACCCGTATATTTCAAGTACTTTACTACGCCATATCGAATTACGTCATGTGGCGTATTATGCAAATTTTACACACTGCGACCCCTCACCACACATACACACAACGTCTGACCGTGAAAACACGCGCTGCAGGAGGAGGAGGCGGCCCCGGGCGGCGGCGCCAGCTCGCGCCCCGCGGCCCTCATGCTGCGCCTGCTGCACAAGCACGTGGGGCAGGGGGCGGAGGAGGACGGCGCCGTCACGTACGGCGATATTGCACGCAGCGCGCGGCGCGGCGACAAGCGGCGGCGCAACATTGCGGCGGGCTTCTTCCAGCTGCTGCAGGTGCGTGGCGCGTCCGTCTGTGGCGCGTGCTCCCATTGTTGCGCGCGTGTCTGCTTGGTCCCGCTGGGCCACCAGGCAGCGCTTGGCTGCTGCGGCGGCGGTGTGCGCACCGCCAGCGGTGTGCAGCGGTGGCGCTGCCGCGGTGAGATACACGGCGTATGCACTGTACCACTTCTGTTGAAGGAATATGTCATTCGCTGTATTCACACACGTTGTACGGTGTAGATCGAAAAGGTGGCACGCCGTGACCCCTCACTACATATGCCCTTGCCTGCTGCGCTGCCCCGGGTGCCAACGGCGCCGCCCGCAGCTCAAGACATGGGACTTTGTGGAGCTCACGCAGTACGAGCCCTACGGCGACATTGCCATCACCGCGGGCCCGCGCTTCGACGAGGACGTGCCGCAATAGGCGCGCACGCACGCCCCTCGGCTGCTGAGCAGGCAACCGTTTGCGGCCACACCGCATGCGCCTGCACTGAGCACGCCCCGCACCACCCCACCCAGGTCAGCAAATGGCTGCACTCAGAGGACCAGCGAGCAGCAGCCAGCTGGGTGTTGAGCTGCCCAGGCTTGCATTGTTGCACAAGGGGGGGGGGGGGGGAGGGCTGCATTCGCTGTGGCTGCAGCTGAAGTGCTGCGGCGGCGGCACAGCTCTACCGCCGGCATGGCAGCACCTGCCACTCCCCGCCCCCCTTGCTTCCCCAAGACTCCTGCCGAGGCGCCTGCGCCTGTTGCTGCCGCGCAACGGTGTGCAGCGAAAGCGGGGGCATGTACATGACTTGAGGCACCCGCCGCAACGGCGGCAGCAATGCGTTTCGGCTGCTGAGGTGTGTGGAGCAGGCAAAACTTGTTCCAGTTGTGTGGTGGCAATGCGCTGTTGCCGCGGCTGCCAGCAAGCCCGGGCTATGCGTCATGCGCAGCTGCCGCTGAGCACTTGCTGTGGCAGTGTGCGCTGCTGCTGAGCACTGCTGGGCCGCCCGCAGAAGATGTGGCTGCTGGCTGCATGCATATGCGGGTGCGCTCCACAATTTGTTTCTGCACTGCACAGCGTTGGTGCGCACCTCCAAACCCGCGATTCATATAGACCGTGTGTCACTCAGGTTTTCCTGCAAAATTCGATGGCGGCAGCTGTGTGTGTGAGTCAGTGCTGCTGCTGTCGCGGTGCTGCTTTCTGGGCGCTCAACTCTTGTGCTACTCAACCACCCCAGTTCTTGCAGGGTGCGCTTGCATCGCTGGCACTGTTAGCCCTCAAGGACACTGCCCGGCGCGTGTAGGTGCGGGGGCTATCTGGTGCTTTTCACCAGGTGGACAAATCACCCCACAGGATTCGGCCTGGCATTTGCCCCAGCCAAGGCAGTATCTGGGCTTAGCAGCCTTGTGGGCTTCTTTCACACATACTACAGTAGTACTACAGTAGTAAATAAATAAAACTACAGTAGTACAGTGCTCGCAGCGGTGGCGACGGAGTACGCGACACGGGAGGCGGTGCCCGGGGCGGCGCGGCCCCTGGCGCTGAAGGGC
>JAULBY010017057.1:0-20453 GCA_032358315.1 Ophiocytium majus
CAACGTGCCAGACCTCCCCTTGTGTACGCAGTATTGAGCATTGCCAGCTCTTTCGCTACTCCAGTCTGATCCCTTTTCTGGTCATGCGCACCGTGTGCAAAGGGCTTTCCGCGCCCTAAGCGGAGTTTAATAAAAGTACAGCACGATGGACAGCGCGGGCGCCGTACGCACGACCATCAGCGGGACCACCACCACGGACAGCTCAATGAGGATTACCTTCACAAGATGCCAGTACTGCTGAGTACTACCGAGTACTATGCATGTGTCATGGGCTCTTGCACGCCCCCAAGTGCAAATAAATAAAACTACGTTGGATTGTTGTGCACTATTAGGGGTGCAACAACCAAGGTGTAATGGCTGGTGTATATATCACTGCACCGGAAACTACCGAGTACTACTGCTGCCGCGACGGTCCGCACGTGGCACGTGTGCACAAGTGTTAAGGCTGCTGCTGAGCAAACGCGTGCAACCTGCTCAGCAGAGGATAAACCAGGCCGCGGGCACTGGGAGGCATTGTGTCGCCAATTGCCCTGCGCCGCTGCAGGTATCAGCGGCAGCAGCGGTGACAGCAGCAGCAGCAGCGTGAGTGGAGCGCCATGAAACCGCCAGCGGCCTCGCCGCCCTTGCTGGTGTGCCTGTGCCTGGCCTGGGTTGCAGGGACAGTGGGATGGCATGCGCCTGTGCGGCACCATCGGCTTCTGGTGTCGACGGGCAGGGGGGGCGGCAGGGGCACAGCAGGAAGGGGACTGCGCTCTCTGCGATGCCAGCTTACGCCCCTGACGCCGGAGCAGACGCGCAAGCTGCTGCCTGTGGCTGTGAGCAGGGACCAGGTGAGGTGCTGTGCTGGTGCAACATTGTACGTTGAGCACGTGTTCCGAAAAAGCCTTACTGGGCGCTGGCGGCACCACCAGCAGTGGCAGCACTAGCTGCTCACTTTCTTGGCTTCGACGCAGGCTTTGGTTCAACCGCACACAGCAGCAGCAGGCGCAGCATCAGCCACGGTTAACACTTGCAATGGCAGCAGGACGTCCGCCTGGTTTTTCTTCAAAGTAAAAGCGGTGCTGGTGTTTGAAATGCGCCAACCATGCCACAGCGGGGGTAGCGCAACCAACCGTCCTTTGGGGCTTAGACTTGCTGTTGTGCATCAGCACCAGCAGGAGTCGGTGCAGGGCTTGTGCAGGCCGTGCAGCAGCAGGGCAGAAGAGTGGCGTGGCACGCCGCAAGATCGCAGAACAGTGATGGGAGTTCAAACTTGAAGTACAGGGTGCTGCGTGCAGATAGTTCAAACAGCGGAATCCGGCACCATCAGCACCTGCAACAGTGGCGTCGGCTGGGTTGGCAGCGTGCGAGTCACTGAGCAACCACACACGACGTGGAGGGGCGCCGCACACCCCTGGTGTGGCTCAGTGATCAATCACCCTCAGTACGTCGGGTAGCAGTTGAGGGATTGCTGCCGCAGCACGCTTGCCATAGTATGGCGGCCGCGGCATGCATGCACAAGGTGCTCCAGCTACCGGCACACACTCACATTTAACAATATTCTCGAGCCATAGCGTTTGGAATTTACAAGAGAGAGGGTTGCCACTTTGTGATGGGCGGCTGTCTGCGGAGGCAGCACAATGGCAGTAGGCCCGGCAGGCGCGTGCGCACCAGGCTGTGGTGCAGCGGTGCACCTGCTTGGCTGCTGTAGCCTGACACGTTTCAAGAATCCTTTCCCGTTCGAAATTTTGAACCGGTTTACGGCCCATCCGACCTTTCACAGGGTGCGACAGGGGGCAGCAACTGCAGGGAGGCACAAAGTAGCGCACCTGTCTGTGCACGCCACCACCTAGGCGTGTGCAGGCAGCATAGGCTTGGGCATCCCTCTTCACAAGCGGACACTAGCAACGCTTCTACCAGTGTCAATTTCTCCTCTCCCACAACGTTACATGTATAAATGTCCAGTGAAGTGCGTCACAAAACCTCCAGGGTCTCTTAGTTTGCAAATGAGGTGCACACCACTGACAGCTATTGCCGCTTCGGCTTGTACCACTCATGCTCGCTAGATAGTCGCTGTCCAGCATACTGCTCCCTTAGAGTGCCGGCACTGCTGAAAATTGTAAGTCTTTTGTTTGGCGTTGTGGGTGGCATCATGCCCCAGCCTTTCATGCACCATCCCACCACTCATGTACCCCGCCGCCAGCAGTCGCAACGTTACACAGAAACCACTGTCACATACTTCAAATTACTCACTGAAGTACTATATACTGTAGCAGTACTGACATGCATGACATGTAGGCTCTTGCATGCCCACAAGTGCAAATACATAAAACTACAGTAATACTAGTGTTTCGCTTCTGCCACAACCTGAGAACCACATGGAGCCGTGCTTTCCCTCCCCCAACGACGCTTTTACAACATGGCTGCACTTCCTGAGGTACAGAACTGCCAATCTGGAGGTGTGGTGGTCAGAAACTAAGTGTTTTTCTTTGTTTGTTGCCCCCCGCCCGTGCCGTGCCCAACCAAAATAGTGGGAAAACTACTGGGGGGATGGTGTGAAGCGTGCAGGCAAGGTCATGGAGTCCGCGGCTGTCACATTCCTGGGCGTGTGGGGATGCTACTTCACAAGGTAAGTTGAGGTTCTTGTTGAAGTTATCTGCCCACAGCTGTTTGCATCAGCAGGTGCAAGTTGAAGTCCGCCTTGAAGTTATCTGCCTGCAGCCGCGTTTGCATCTGCAGGTGCAAGTTAAAGTCCGTGTTGAAGTTATGTGCCCGCAGCCATATTTGCATCAGCAGGTGCAAGTTGAACTTGTTGTTCAAGTTATCAGGCATGTTTGCATCAGCAGCTGCAGCCAACGCACGGGCGACTCTTGCAATGAACCTTGTGCAAGAATTTTATGTGTGGTCATATTGGCAATGCATGAGCGGCACTTCTAGTGGCCGCAAGGCAGACTGGATCCTCAGGCATGGCACAAACCTCTCTCGCTGCACACGCGTCCCTTCCCTCCCTGTCGTGTGCAGCTTTTTCCTGGGGAGCACGATCACGTCGGTCGTCGGTGTGGTGTTTGTGTTCTACTGGATACTGGGGCCGAACATCCTCAACTTCCGCAGAAACAGGTGATGGCAGGCGCGCAGTGGCAAGTTTGCTGGCGTACTTGCGAAGCACCACAGTGCAGCAGGAGTAGGACGCACAACAGAGCTTGCGTTCGCACACCTGCTGTGTCACATAAGCACTTACAAGGCTGCTGTCCGCAGGTGTCTTTGCGGCTACACACGCGAGGCCCGCAGTTTGCTATGCCTGCCTGGTGGGTGACCGGCCACCACCCTGCTCTTACACACCACTGCGACACCAGTGCTGGTATGACAGTAAAAAATCATGTGTGCGGGTACATGTTTACTCACTCACACGGCATGTGTGCGACACCAGTGCCGTTACGACAGTGAAATCATTGTGCATGTACATGTTTACTTACTCACGGCATGTGTGATTCTTGTGCCGCGGTGCTGGCGAGCAGGGACTTTAGGGGGAAGTTGGCACTGACAGCGACGGGCCCGGGCTCGCGAGCCGCTCTATTCAGCGCCACCATCAATGGCATTGTGGAGGAGGTGAGTTGCAACCACTGCTGCTGCTGCTGCTGCTGCTATTGCCACTGCTGCTGCTGCTGCTATTGCCACTGCTGCTGCTGCTGCTATTGCCACTGCTGCTGCCGTTGCCGCCGCTGCTGCTGTTGCCGCTGCTGCTGCTGCTGCCGCCGCTGCTACCGCCGCCGCCATTGCTGCTGCAGCCACTGCTGCTGCTGCCACTGCTGCTGCCGCCGCCACTGCTGCTGCCGCCACAACGGCTGCTTCCGCTGCTGCTGCTGCCGCCGCTTCTGCTGCCGCCGCTTCTGCTGCTGCCGCCGCCGCTGCTGCTGCCGCCACTGCTGCTGCCGCCGCCGCTGCTGCTGCCGCCACTGCTGCCGCCGCCACTGCTGCTGCTGCTGCTGCTGCTGCTGCTGCTGCTGCTGGCACTGCTGCTGCTGCCGCTCAGCACTGGATGCTGGGCAGCCAACTGGGGCTGCTGCTGAGCAGTCACAGCTGGTGGTGCATCACCCTCACTACCGCCGTGCTCAACAGCTATCACGGGGGCTGGCTCTGCTGCTTGCCTTGGGCGCTCACTGTCCGCTATGCATGCACTAAACAGCAAGCGGACGCCGCCGCCCCTGTGGGCGTAGCCACACCGCTTTTTAGTCCGAACCAACAGGGTGTGCACACATGGCAGCAGCAGCCCTCCCATGTTCACAAGCATGCCGGACCGTGCACTGGCCGCAGCTGCAGTTATGGAGTGCTGCTGCTGCGCTGGCTGTTGGGTGCCTCACAGGTGAACCCCATCACTGGGAAGGCGGCTAGGCTTAGGTTGGAGGTGAGCGCTACTATGCACACATGTGTGGCGTGTGTGTTGCATGTGTGTACTCCTGCGGGCGACCTTCCATTGTCTCCTAGTATACTGCAGGCGGCTGAGCCACCTCCCTCTTTCACGCGCACTTTTTGGGGCATTGTGCTTGTGCTTTTGTACCCAACAATGAGGCCATGTGGTGTACACATGCCCGTGTAGGTCTCGCATAGGTGCGGGCAATGTGCTGCTCCTCCTGTGCTCAGCGGCAATTGCACATGAGAATATACACTTGAAATACATGCACCACATCTCTACGATGGAGTCCGCGCTTCGGTAGGTGCGAGATTTGCTGCCCTTGGTAGGCGCAGGTCTGTGCTTTGTTTACCCCCTTGCACGGGTCCGCCCAGGGTGACGGCCCCTACCGGGTGGGGAGACCTAGAGCTTATCGCTCCTAGATGAGTTTTCATGTACATGTACATGTATGTATACCTGCATGCAGTGCACGGGCAGGCTACCACAAAAACCAGCCAAAACTCACCCACTTTTCTCGTTGTTTTTATGTTCACAGCTGGGCGATGAGGAGGGGCGCGCGCTGTTGCTGCGGGTGCCGTCGATGCGGGAGGCAGCACGCATTGAACCTGGAATGGGCATTGAGGTATGAACTTCAACAACTGCTTTGAACCTTCTGGTGGGGCTGTATGGCTATCCCCTTCAAGTAGGACTTCACGTTGCTGGCACAGCTTGCTTTTGTTGTGGCGCTATGCCTTGGCGCTGTGCAAGCGCCGGCCTTGCAAAACCGCACTGCCTGCACCCTCAGCTGCTGTGGTGCCCGCACTGCATATGAACAACCTTATGCCGTGCAGCCGGGCCAGTCTGCGTACACTTGCAAAGGTTTGTAGCCATGTCTGGGTATCATCACGTCACATGGCGGTATTTGACAGCTAGACCTTGCTTCAGAAGACAGCACATGAGCCGCGGGCACCAAACTGCTGTCCACATGTGGGATCTCCCAAGCAGGCTCGTGTAAATTGTTACGGCAATCACTCTAGCATCGCTGTAGCTGGTCACACACAACAACCCGCGGGCGTCAACTTTGAGCTACCAAAAAAAATACTGAAGTGCAGTATCCAGTAATGACCGGGGGGGGGTGGTTGCACTCAATTTTGAGCTACCAAAAAAAATACTACTAGTACTACAGTAACTGACCCACTATCCAGTGATGTCAGGCGTCCGATACCCCGCCTTACACCAAGCCCTGTACACTTAGTTATAGGTGTTACGTTATGTCACCTGTTGGATACTCGTGTGTCACATTGTACGCCCTTTACCACAGCGGTATATTTACGAGGTACATACTTCTGAAGTGATTGTATTGATAAATGGTGTACCCGCTGAAGGACTTCATGTGTATACACCTTTTAAAAACTTGGTTGGACTGCTCTGAAGCACACGCACATCTAAAGATACACCATGCATGACGCATAACATGTCTTTGGGCGCAGAATACGCTGAATTTTGTCTAATACTTCGGAAGTACAACAGTTGTAGTATTTCCGAATGCTTCTGAAGTACTTCAGTCTAGAAGTATACCACAGTAGTATACTTGAAGTATGGAACAACACGGTATATGCCATGACCCATCTCTACTCCAGGTTATATCATATGGTGCTACTTATTGCCCCATGCTGGCTTGCATGCCCTGGGCTTTTGTCCGCCCACAAGTGCACATCAGTTAAACTACCTACAGTACAGTGCACTTGAGGCGTACTTTACATGCAGTACGAGTTTACAATGGTCCGCAGTGGTTTGGTATGTGCCAGGACTCTGCATCTCTTCCGACTCAAAGCAGCAGTGCCTGCCATTGAAACTGCGGTGCATCTGCACACGCGGTGCTGGTTCAGCAGTGACTGCACATTTTTATTGCTGCCCTGGGGTAGGCGGGGGTCTTTCCTTTGCTCACCCCCTTGCACACGTCTGCCCAGCCTACCGGTGGAGGAACCTAGACCTTATCGCTCCTAGATGAGTTTTCATATACAGTACCTCTTCGTCAATAAATACCCCCATGGAGGGGCTTATGGGCAGGTTCAACTGGGGGGCACAATGATGTTGACAACTGTGTGGCAGCTGTACTTGAATTTGACTAGGTGCTTCAATTACCCCATGCCATGGCAGTATTCGGGCTTGGCAACCTTTCAGGTTACTTCCTGGAGTAAGTACAAAATTCGGCACCACAGTTACTCCAGCGGGCTTGCTACTGCCTGGCAGACACAGGGCGCCGTGCCCCACTACGCAAAACAGACTGGTAGGTGCAAAAACGACACAGCATTGCAGCAAATCGCGAGCTACTTCAGAAGTATACGGTGGTAAAAGCTGGTAACCGACCATGAGCGCTGTTACATCAAAACAGCTGGTGGGCCGCAGAATTGCCGACTGGCTCACATCTTGTGTCGCATGTTATTGTCGCAATCCGAGCTCAAGCAAAGTCACATTCACCCTTCTGGGGCTTGCAAATGGATGCGCAAAATAGTGGCGCACAAGTACTACTACTGGGTGGCCCTTCTGACCCTGAAGCAGGACCCACAAAACGGACCACCCGTTCCTTTCACCAACACAAATGAACATGCAGCTATCGGTCGACACTCCAGTGCGTGCCACTCTGCCGTTTAACTGAACCAACAGCCAGGCACCGGTACCGCATGCTGCATGTGTCTCATGCGCTGGTGCCGCCCTCTTCTGCTCCGTGGCTGTGCAGGTGCTGCTCATCAGCGACGAACCGGGCGGCCGTTTTGCGGACATAGCCGGTGTGTCCGACGCGTACATACCGGCGGCGGGGCTGTGGGTTGGGGACTACCCCTATGTGAACAAGGCAAGCGCGTGCCGCACGAGCTTGCTCTGCGCAACAATGCTCAATGTTGCCGCCACCGCTGCGGCTGCCTATATCTTCCACCGCCGCTGCTGCTAGTACTGATGTTTGTGTGCGCCACCACTGCTGCTGCTGCATGTGTCGTCTTTTGCACTGGGCAGCCGGTGCTACGTCGGCTGCTGGCAGAGCAATACCGGCAAGCGGCGCGACGCGGGCGCAGGAAGGTCAAGGAACAGGGACAGGAAAATTCCCAGGAACGGCGCTCAAATGTGAGCATAGTTTGTACCACATGCAACCCCAATTGTGATTTTTTTGGTGCAGGAGTGACTGGTGTCTACTATTGGGCAGCCTTTCATGCAATATGTGGCTGTGGTGTGAGCAAGCGGATGCGGGTGTGCCAGGCGCTTATCCTGCGATGCTTGCGTAAACGCTGCTCCACTCCACTTTCTCAACTTGTACATGCACCAAGTGGACCCACTCCCACTCGCAATCAAAGAGTGGCGTATGGGTTGGTTGGTGAGAAGTGTGGTAGAAAGTGGTGACCATCCTGGACCCGGTGCACAGTAAGGAAGACTCAAGCAAAGCCGCTCATACTGGGTGCTTGTTGCTTTCAATGGGCCAGCCTCAATTTGTCAGCAGCCTTTGGCTGTGTAACAGCTCAAAAGGGGGCGGGAGACATCCGTCCCCTTCTCGCCCCTTGTTTTCACTACCCGCCCCTCATTCATGGCGCCGAAAGAAAGCTGATTAATTCGACGGTGCTTCTGAACCTCTTGGCAGCACATGTTCTCAACCCGGTGTGTGTCTACATCACCACTGCCATGCACGCCACGCTTCTCTCATGCCACCAACCTCCCGCCCCCCCATCCCTTGCAACAGGCCTCCAACAATGACGCACCCGCTTGGCCTTCAGACAGCGCATACGGCCCCAACAGCGACACCTCCTATGGCAATAACGGCCCCGCGGCGTCAGCAGCCGCACACCAGTCGCGGGCGCCGCGGTACCGCCGCAGGGGCGACTCTGGAGCGACACGCCGCCTCAATGCCGGCAGCGCCGCCGACCGCGCTCGGCGCTACACATTTGAGGAGGAGGAGCTGCGGTAGCGGTGACTCCAGCATATGCGGAGCAGCATTGGCGCTGCTGGTGTCGGCGTCTGGTGCTGCAGAAGCCGAGCAGCAGTGGCGCCACTGGTGCTGGACTGTGGTGGTGCAGAAGCTGGGCAGCATTGGTGCTGCTGGTGCTGGCGTCTGGTGCTGCAGAAGCCGGAGAGCATTGGCGCCGCTGGTGCTGGCGTCTGGTGCTGCAGAGGCCGAGCAGCGTTGGCGCTGCTGGTGCTGGCGTCTGGCACTGCTGCAGTGCTGAGCAGCCGGGCGTGAGGCCGCACGTGTGAGCGGGAGCGGGCTGCCATGGTGGTGGCTGCTGGTGGTAGCAGTGTGTGGGGCGTGCAGGGCGCTGCGCAGCTGAGGACGATGACTTTGCAATGGCCGCTGGGAGTGCTGAGCGCTGCAGCAACGCCGCTTCTGCTGCTGAGCAGCTGTGCGGCGCTGCTGGTGTTATGATGAGCCACCGCGGCTGACCAGGGGTGCCGATGGAAGGCCAACAGGCGGCGGCTGCTGCTTCAAGCTGCAACAGCTGCTCAACCACAAGGGCAAAGTCGACGGATGGCGTTGCTGTTGCACCCAATGGCGCGACAACGTGTGGAGGGCGCTGCTGGTACTGCAACAGCACGTGCTCACCGTGTGCATGTGCGCTAGCTGCAGCAAATTCGTCTGGCTGTAAATATGCAGCGCTCGGCCGCATGTTTATGCCATTTGCATGCGCATTGTGCTTGTATGCCAGGGCAGCCTGAGTGTTTTCTAGCGCAGGCACCAGCAGCCGCCTGTGGCAGCAGTGGCCACAGCAGGGTGCCGCGTGCAGTGCTGTGTGCAGCCTTTGTCACAAGTTGTGGCTGAGACAGTGCGGCCACATGTTGCAGTGCACCACGTACATTGCCACACTTTGTGGCACTCACTTCCGGTTGGAGCTCGGCAGGGGGGATTCATGCGGTATCGTACAGCGGTGCATGGGTGTTGAGTTGGTCAGCTTGGGTCAGCAACACTCAGGTATATTTGACTAGCGCCGCGTGGTGTGATGCAAGCCTGTAGAACAGCTGTGCCAGTACCCCTTCTTACTGTGGCTGCAGAGGCAGCGGTTGCCACAGGCTGCACGGTATGAAACGCTGAGCTGTTGACAGTGTCACATTCAATGACTTGTGGGAGAGTGCATGGCTGCCATGTTGCGGGCACAAACTTTTAACGCTCGCACTGCCGTGCAGTGCGAAGTCCCTTGTGCATAAAGCCCATGGCAGGCATAGCGTGCCATCAAATATTCCCCCTTGTAATTGTGCTCGTATTGCTGCAGAGTTTGCTCGCTCGCCTGCTGGCAGCTGCTCACGGCCACCGACTTGTAAAAACCCACAGCTTTCCCTGAAACTGGTAGTCTACTTTAGAAGACGCCTCAGGCACCAAGATGTGATATTCAACTTTGTTGTTCGTTTCGTACGTAAGTTGGTGCCCTTCAGCCGAATACCCTTGAGAAACTTCTGGCCCTCTTCGGATTGCATGCAGAGAGCAGGGAGACATTTCTAGGAGGCTGGACACCGCTAACCATCGCACATGGTGAGGTGAGGGGCTATCTCCATGAGTGTGCGCGTAGCCGTACGACGAGCACACAGCGCTCGCGCACGTGTGTCATTCCGAGTCGGAGCGCTACTGTCACAGACGTCATGATCAGCACACACGCTGCCGCCGCAGCGCTGGCGCACAGCCAGCAGCACGCACCAGCCTTCGCAGTGCCGGTGAACTAGGCGGTTGACGCTGGCTTGCATTGAGGATCTCTTGCTACCACGCGTGTTGGCTGCTTTAGCAGGCGCCAGGCGGCGAGCGCATACACTGCTGAGCTTTTCGCAATCGGTGTCGGCAGCACCGGCGCGCGCGATGCTGCTGCTCTACTAATAGGCACCGCGGTGGGGTGCGTATTTAGGTATAGCATACCTGTCGTCAGTTGAGCAGACTGCCCGGGTACATGGACCTGGAATATCACCAAAGTTGTTCATGGAACCCATGTTCAAACTGCCCGGCGTCGCTCACGTACACAGCAGAAGGCAGCGTGCGTCTTGCACTGCGCTCAGGCGCACACGCGTGTGCGCACTGCAAGGCGGAGTGCACACACCAGCGGCAGCGCTCGGCGCGCGCGCGAGTGCACTGTATCCATGGTGGTGTGTCGAGGGCAGGGGAAGCAGGGCTGCTGGGCGTGTCCGACACAGCGGGCTGGGGCGGAGCCGTCCTCACCTTGGGTGTGCGCCAACCCTCCGGCCCTCCCACAAAGCAGCGCGCAAGGGAGAGAGGGGCAAGTAGTTTTTAATAATAACATGATAATAATCATATTTGTAATACTTTGAGGTATTCCACTAAGCCTAATAGTATAAATACTGTAACTGACTATATAACTGCTGCTCAGCAGCTCAGCGTGCCAGCCCTTGTGGGCACTGACCGATGGCGTGCGTTCCGCATCATAGATCATGGCCAGAAACCGTGGATCATGCGATATCATGTAGCGGCATGCAGGGAGGACACCACAGCAGCAGAGCAACATGGGGCATATTTATTTCTTCAAAAGTAAATACAGTAATACTACAGTACTTCAGAAGTATTTCAAAGAAGTACATGTGTTCCTGGTCACACGCACCGTGTGCAAAGGGCTTTCCGCGCCCTAAGCGGAGTTTAATAAGAGTACATGTGTACTAGTACAGCAGCACCATTCCTTGAAACGGGTTGGTCACTGAACCCATCATGGTTGCAGCTACTAGTAGGCACAGCTGTATGCATGCGCCATGCCAGGATGCGATGCTGCTGGCGCATGCCGTTGCTGCTGCTGCCTGCATTGCTGCTAGCTAGCCTAGGCACACCATGCTGAGCACAGTAATCGATATCGATACATGTATACATACATACATATATGAAAACTCATCTAGGAGCGATAAATATACGTATATCGCTGCTGGCGAGCAATCCGCTGCCGCTGAGCACTGCTGCTGCTGCTGAGCACCGCGCGCTGCTGCTGAGCACTTGCCGCTAGTGCTGAGCTGCTGCTGAGCAGCACTTTGACTTTGTGCGGTTCACAGCGGGCAACATCACAACACCACAGCTACCTGCGACAGCAGCAGTGATAACACCAGCTGCGGCAGCCCTGCAGATAGTGTGTGCTTGTACTAGCCGCACCAGAAGTTGACCACGCAGCGCAAGCCGCGGCAGGAGCGCGCTGGCTGTAGTTACAGCACAGCAAAATGGTGGCTGTCAGGCGCAGTACACGCCTGGGTGGTGCAGCAGCAGCAGCAGCCTCAACAGCACAAGAAGAGCAGCAGGAACGGCGGGAACCACAAGATTATCAGCCGCAGGACCAGCAGGAGCAGCAAGAGGAGGAGAGTGGTCTCAGCCAGCGGCAGGTGAATGGCTTGGCTAATGGAGGGCGGGCACGTCGCAGCAGCGGCAGCAGTAACGAGAGCGATGATGGCAGCAGCGGCAGCGACGTTGACGGTGACGGCAGCAGCGGCGGCGGCAGCAGCGGTGACGAGGGCAGTGGGGACGAAGAGGATGATCTGGACGCGTTGGTGGAGGTGGCCGCTCGTGCGAGCACACCCTCTGCTAGCTCAGCCAAACGCGGACCGCCAGCAGCAGCAGGCGCAGCAGCAACATCTTGCACCGCTTACAATCTCGGAGTTAGCGCACTAGACAGTGGGCTGCCCAAAAGAGCGCAGTACATTAACTATGCCACCAAGGGAGCACGGAAAGGGGCATCACTAGCGTTGCCTGCTCGAGACGTGCCTGCACTGGGTCAGCAGCAGCAGCAGAGGCGGCAACACCACCACCAACAACAACGGCAGGCGCTGGCTGACTCCTCTCCAGCTGCTCAGAAGCTGCAAGCGGCGGCTGCGGGCTCCAGTGCGCTGTACAATGACGCACCTGGAGCGCTGGTGCCAGCAATCAACAAGGTGAGCTGCAGTGCCATCGCAGTAACATGACAATTATCACTATCAGCAGCAGTAGCGGCAGCACTGCTTTTGCAGTAGACTAAGTGCGTTTGGGGTGACACATCGGGTGATTGGCATGTCATAGCTTTTGTGCGCTGTCGATGCGCAGCTGCAGCTGAGGTTGGTTGCTGCTCCTGGGCAGGTGGTTGATCTACTTGCCTGAGGCAGTGCAGCAGCACAATAACTGCTAGGAGCACGAGCAGCAGCAGCAGCATTCGCGCACACCAGCATTTGCTCGCTGGTGTTGAACACAGCCGTGTGCACCATGTTGGCGCAGAGCACTGCTGTTGCAATGCTTAGCATTGTCGAGCCATGCTCACATTTTGTATGTGGCATTTGGTGCGGCCGCACCATTGACTCCTGAACCAACCTCAGCACCTGTAGCTGCGCCTGGGCTGGGCTGGTGAAGAGTGTCAGGCAGCACTGTAAATTTGCAGTTACCAGTGCTGTCAGCGCTCATGTCTGGTGTCCGCTCCTGATAACTGCAACCACCGCTGAGCACCAATGTAGACTTTCTTTGCTGGCCCATGGTACGACAGGCACGTGCATTGTGGGGGCTATTTGGGTTTGACCATGTTGGTCAATCGCAACCCGTGGATCCTGCATCTGTCACTTTGTCCCGGTGATGGCAGTAGCTGAACTTCCATCGCTGCTTGCGCATGCTCAGCCGCTATGCACCCAGTGTCTATGTGAAAATTCAATCTAGGAGCGATAAACTCCAGGTCTCTCCACCGGTAGGGGCCGTCACCCTGGGCTATGTGTCGTGCGCCCCATACGCAGCTGCTGAGCACACTTCAGCATCGGCACAGGCGCTGAGCAGTGGTTGACTTTTCGAAACCGCTGGCGCACCGCGTGCGCCCGTGCTCTTGTCTGCTGAGCAAACTTGACTGTGACCTCTGCTAAGCACGGGCGCATGTGTGTGCAACTGCCTGTGTAACTGTAGGCTTGACCGTTTCGCCTGGGTATACCAACACTTAAACCCCAGCACCTAGCGACTCCCTGCTGAGCACGGTGCACGTGTAGTGATGGGTCACAGCGTCTAAACTTTTCGTTTTACGCCGTATCACGTGTGTAAATACGGCGTATAACATATTTACATGGACATATTTATACGGCCTATACGCCGTTCATCGTGTTTTTCGGCGTAGAAATACGTCGTATTTTGTTTAACGTGTAAAATTCGCTACCAGCCCTGACCCATCACTATGCATTCCCTGTGCATGTGTGTAACCGCCTGTGTAACTGCTGGCTGCCGCTGCTGCACACGCCTGACGTGTCTTATACTTCTAAGTATTTCATGTTGCGGACACCGACACCGGACACGGACAACTAACATAAACCAATCACCCACACCTAAACCACATGGATGCCCTACCAAAATTCCCATGTCTGTGTCCGGTGTGCGTGTCCGCAACATGGAACATCGTGTCTTGGTGTCCCGAGCAGGTGGGAGAGGTGCGTGTTGGGGGGAAGACCGCGGGAATCATGTTTTATGGCATAGAAATACTCAGTATTTGGTACTTGACGAAGTGTAACGTATAAAATACGTTACCGTCCCTGACCCATCATTGTGCATGTGTGTACCTGCCGGTGTACTGTCGGCTGCAGGTTCGAGAGGTGCGCGTTGGAGGGAAGACCGCGGGCAAGGGGTGGTTTGACATGGCGGGCGGCGAGGTGACCGCGGAGCTGAAGCGCGACATCGCGCTCGTCAAAATGAGGGGGTACCTGGACCCCAAGCGCTTCTACAAGGCGCCGGAGGTGAGCACTTGCTGAAGTACAAGTTGAAGTTCAAAGTTGAAGTGCACTTGTTGAACTTGAAGTTGAAGTGTGCTGGTGACCGCGCACCTTTGAAGTTGAAGTTTTGTGCTGCCTGTCTGAGAGCGCCGCAGGTGGGGTGTGCACCAGTGTCCGTGAAGTGTCGACATTGCAGTGGTGAAATGGTGACAGGCTATATATACCCCCAGAGGCGCTGTTACACGGCGCAGAAGGTGCGCATGCTCTGCTGGTGTTCATGAATGAATATGGTGTACACCATGGGTGACCGTCATGGGGCGTTTTACAAAGCGCCACAGATCTGTGGGCATGCGCTGCTGCTCAGCAGCCTGCCACAGTACAAGTGTGCACTTTCGCTGTGTGTACCATTTTCACGTTAGATTGCTTCCCTGTGCACCAACAGCTAAAAAGAGAGAGGCGCAAGTGATATATGTACAACCGTTCATGTGGCGGAGAGCTATTACTAACTGAAGACGGCCAGCTGAAAGGGGGCAATAATGCAGTTGGGGCGGCACAGGTTTGAAAGCGTTCCCAATTATTGCAGGGATAGTCTTTTACGAATAGGACACCAGCACAGTGCACTCGGGATTTAGTGCGGGGTGGTGTCACCCCCTGGTACCCGGCACTAAAGCAAGGCCCACGCTACATCAAATGGGGCATTGTGTATTGGTTTATACAGAATCATGTGGTCTGTGACTGGCCCTTGGACCCTGCACTAAACCGCATACCATGCCAAGTCAAAGCGCACTTAATCCCGAGTGCACTGTGCTGACTTACAAGTGGTGAGCTGGGCACATGATGTTGTTTTGAGGCACTTGATGTTGTTTTGAGGCACTTGTGAAGCAGAGCGTACCAATTTCAACTTCAACACCTAGCAACTTCAACAAATATCAACTTCAACACATAGCAACTTCAACAAATATCGACTTCAACAACTAGCGACTTGTAGATACACAGTTGCGGCGCGTTGAAGAACACAGTTTTTACGGCGGTGGCACAAGAAACGTGAGCCATTCTGCCACTGCAGAAGGTGTCGCCATGGTTGTGGGCCTGAGCTGCATATCATACCATTCAGTAGGGTTGCCGGAATCATAATTTATGGACATCATGGTCAACGGTAATACCATCATACCCGGTGTAGATGCCTACAGCAGCCTGCAATGCCTTGACGCCCTACTGTGCTGAGCACCAAACATTATGGAAGTTGCTGCAAGTAGTATAAGGTTACGGTGAAACTTCGCTACGAATTACAGTGTAATTAAAAAAAAAAAACCGAGTCCGACAACCCCACAGTACTCAGTGAAGCGGGAGTCATCACAGATAAGCTGGGCCTGATAACGTCCGTCTCAGTGAGCTGCTGCTGGCAGGGCTGTGCACAATTGGTGTGACAACACGTACGTGTGTACCGATATTTGCATTTGGTACGTATGTACTTCGAAGTATGTGCACTTTTTAGGCCGCACAAGTTGGCACACGCCGTATTTGACCCAATCTTCAGGCGCTTCTGATCCTGGTTACAGACCAAGCTTCGGCGATGAGCAGACTGGCGTATGTAAATGGGCGGCTTTGGGCCTTATATGTACTCTTATTAAACTCCGCTTGGGGCGCGGAAAGCCCTGTGCACATGGGGTGCGGTTTACGAAGTCGAATAGTAGTACTCATACCGTAGCGGTCTACAAGGTACTACCAGTGCCGCATGGCACCAAAGCGCCCATATGTACTCAACGTATGCATTTGGTGCCATAACTCGTGATGCATACTATGCGCACAGCTCTGGCTGCTGCTGAGCATCATGCGGCAGGTCCAGTCTCAGCTGCACTGTGGTTATGTTCCTTGTGCCTTGGCATGGTCGGTAACTTTGGGTCAGTTTTAAGAACGGCAGGGAGTAAAATATTGTTTTGCTGCCCAGCAGAAACTGCCAAAAAGGTAGCGGTGAAGGCTGTTTTTGGAAGAAAACAAATGCATTCCGCACTGCTGGTGCATACTAGTATGTCTTCAGTACATGTCGTGCTCCCCTCTAAGGTGTCGTAGATTGCTAGTCTTGGCTTTTTTGTTTAGCTTGTGGACTGGAGCCATGGTGCCAGCCGTGGTAGTGCCCTGCTGCCGCCGCCAAACAAAAATTAGGGTCCGTTAACACAGACAGGGGGGAGTACGCACTATGCCTGCGACGCCCACAACAACCTGGTAAGAATGAGAGGGATAAGAACAAACAAGATAAGTTACAGACAGATGACACTTGTGTTTGGCTGGCCTGGGTCACATACCTTCAGTTTGTTTGTGAAAACGCTAACGAGGAATGATATGGCGAAAGGGGTGGGCAGCTGCACAACAGGTGTGTGCAGTACTGTATATACATGTACTACATATGCATACTGGCACTGAGACACGCCCTGGATGTGTATGTTTCCATTTGCTTTGTATATGACGTAGGTGTGCCTATGCTTGGCGCTATGGCATGGTTCCATGTTGCGGTATTACAGCTGCAAGTGCGGTTGTCTCTTCACACTACACATACAAACACAATACCGCCCACACACACTGTGGCACAATGCACACACACACACACACACACACACCATGCATATACACTCACACACACAAAAGCACATAGACAGATGCTGCAGATATGATAGTGCTACACAACCTCACTCACCCACAACCGGTACTTCCTCCTGACGTACCGCTGCCCACAGGAACAGGAAACACTGCCGGTAGCCAATTCATTCAGCCACACAAGTGTGTGAACCCCTTGCGTTGACATCTGCAGCCTTGGTGCTGCCGGGTGGGAACTGCGCTCAGCACAGCCCTGCACAGTGCCGCAGCTGCTGCTGAGCACAAGTGCGGTACTTTTATCAAACTCCGGCTAGGGCTTGGAAAGCCCTTTGCACACGTCGCGCGAGTGACCAGAAAAAGGATGATCAGACAGTCTGTTGCTAGCGAACAAGCCGGCAATGCTCAGCACTGTGTACTCTAAAGAAAGCCTGGCATGTTGCCAGAGCACTACTCTGACAAATTGGGTTGTGACATGGCGACGCCAGGGGTTGGGGGGGCGGGTGCTGGCGTAGGCGGGGGGGGGCGCACGGCCCTGCATGGCGCCCTGGCGGAAGACCTGCCCTGGCAGGTCGAGTGCTAGCCTGCCGGCGGCTCAGCCCTGCCTGCTGGCAGCACAAGTCTTGTTGCTCTTGGTGTTGCTTGTTCAGACACTAACGGAGCATACCTTTTGCCGCTGCTGCCGCTGCCCACTACTTCAAATAGGCGCACAAGTGCGTGCCCTAACTTCGACATTTGCAGCCGGTGCCACCTGGTGCGAACTGCGCTCAGCACCACCCTGCACAGTGACGCTGCTGCTGCTGAGCACAAGTGCTGTAACTGCCGCCGCTGCTGCTGCTGCCCACCACTGCAGGTTGGGTTGCGTGGGCCGGAGCTTGTGCAGGTGGGGACGGTCAAAGAAGGGCCCTCAGAGTGGAAGACTGCGCGTCTGGCCAAGAAGCAGCGCCGTGCCACCATTGCGGACGAGCTGCTGGCTGACGAGCAGGTGCGTCTGCTGGTAAAATACTTTTTGAAGTATGTTGTTGAAGTTTATGCTCAGAGTTATGTAGAAGTTTTTTCACCCATGAAGTTGAAGTTACACTTCAGGAGGAAAGTTTTGTGAAATTGCTCTGGTCTGAATTACACTGTACTATGTAGTACTTCTATTTTATTACTTCTACTATTATGTACTATACATGTACCGGCATGTATATTTTATTTCACTGATTATGGGTCTGGATTGCACGGATAAGGCCACATTGCGGATGAGCTGCTGGCCGATGAGCACGTGAGACGCCGTGTCTGCTGGTAAAACTGTTGTTGAAGTTCATGCTCAGCAGTTATGTTGAAGTTGGTGCACTCATGAAGTTGAAGTTACAGCTTAGGGGCTCAATTAGAGCAACTGTAAAACTGCTCTCGTGAACTACTAGTAGTATTTGATTATGGGTCTGGCTTGCACGGCTTTTGCCTTCATGGCGGATGAGCTGTTGGCCGACGAGCAGGTAAGCAGCCGCGGCGGCCGCAGCAGCTTGCATGTACTTCTAAGTACACAGTGATGGGTCACACCGTAGATTCTTTCATCATGCGCCGCATAACGTGTGTAAATATGGCGTATAACGTCTTTGTATACACATATTCAGATGGCATACATGCGGCGTATACCGTCTTTGTATAAACATATTTATATGGCATCACATGCCATAAATCGCTTTTTCGGGCGTAGAGATATGTCATCTTTCTTTGTATTACGTGTAAAATACTTCGAAGTATGTTACAAACCCCGACCCATCACTACATATACCGCTGACGCAGCTCACGAGCAGTTCAGCTGCATGTTTTTCCTGGTTTTCTTGGAACTGGTATTTAAAGAGGTTTTGCAACAGGGATGGCGGAGTACGGTGGCAGGTTGGTACCTCAGCTTCTAGAAAATACTACCACGGTACTAGTAGTACTTCAAGAAGTACTTCAATACTTGAAGTACAATGCCAGCAGGTCCATCAATGTCTGTGGACCAGCCAGCATCATTTCTGCTGCAGTGTTCCGACAAAATCAATCAACAACTTTTTGTTCCAGCTACTGTACTGTGACAATGTTGTCCTGCGGTGTGTCACCACAGCGATGGTTTCTCATACTTGTGTTCTGCGGCGTTTATCCCGAGCCAGTGTTCACAGGCAAATGTCACATCTTGCCCATTTGACACACCAGGTGACCAGGTCGGTCACCTTCCCTGTCTTCACAGTTCATCCGCACTACAATATCCTGACACTGACATCACCGCCGGCGGTGTTAAACTTTCCTGCATGTCACCAGGTGCGCAAGTATGCAAGGGCCAAGCAGATTCAAATTGCGGCGTCACGGCAGGGCAGCAACAAACGGCCACGCCACCATGCACAGTTGCAGTTCAAATCAAAACGGCGCTTTAAGCGCTAAGCACCGCAGTGGCATGTGAAAGAAACCTAATAGGTTTCTAAGCCCAGATACTGCCCTTTTTGGGGCAAAAATGCCAGGGCGAAGCCTGTGGGGTGATTTGCCTACCTGGTGAAAACACAAGACAGCCCCCACACCTACACGCGCCGGTCGGTGTCCTTGAGGGCTAGGGATGTGCGTGCTGCTGGTGCTGTTCCTTGCTCTGCTAAGCTGAGCAACTGCTGTGCATAGGCAGCATGCTTACAGTATAGTGGTATGCGGGTACAAGTGCCCCTTACCTAAACCTGCACCGCGCGCAGCTGCTGCCGCTCCTACTAGTAGTGCTGTGCAGCAGTCGGTGCAGTGTGCCCATGCTCCAGTCGCAAAAAAAATTGAAAATTGCTTGTATGTAGCACAGGGCGTTGCAGCAGGCTGGCCACCACCAGCTATCACAGCCCTTGCTGTGCGAATGCCGCTGCGCAGATACAAACAAAATGCTAAAAAAAGGCTGGCTGGGGCGCCTGCAAGCGTTGTTGCGGGTGTTGCCCATGTTGCCAGTGCAGCCCCGCTCCAGAGCAGTGGAGCGGATGCTGCGAGCCGCCTGGCGTGAGCATGACGATCGCCTGCGCATCAGGAAAATCAATGACGGCCTGCACTGGCAGGCATCAGGAACACCAGGCAGCAAGACAAGCAGCGATGTCACACCTCATGGTTATGAAGTTTCACGGCATTGCCAACACACAGTGCATCAATATGATGGTGTGTCAGGTGCATGAAATTCAATCGGAGCGCACTGAGAAGCTAGAACAAACTCGGTAATTTCTCGAACGGAGACCTAGGGACTAAGTCCCTAGGAATCTGGTACCACTGCTAAATCTATGCCATGGCAGTGCACGCGGCACAGGGTGCATTGGGCTTAAACAATCCTTAGTTCAACAGTGGCGCTGCTGCTGCGCCGGCGCGCACGCATCATTATGCTGTCGCTTGCACTACAGCAAGTGCTGGGCCGCAAGTGGCACCTGCTAGCCCGCGTATGCCACCACCTACAGGTACTGTCAAGTGCTTCCGAAGTATTGCGCACTGCAGCATCGCCAAGCTGTTCATCCAAGCTCAGCCTTATGGGCCAAGTCATGGCCTGGCGCCATAGGGTCCACCGCTGTCTAGGAACAGGTGGAAATGCACTGGGAAATAATGTTACCGGTACATGATTTGAGAATGCACCTGAAATGCATTCAACATACACGTCAAATGCACTCATAAATGCACTTGTTCAGTATTTTTGGATGCATTCCTGCACCATTTTGTGAACACATTTGGAAAATGTGCACACAATGCATTGCAAAATAGGCACATAAATGCGTTGGCCCCTAAGGGTTAGGTTAGGGTTAGGGTTAGGGTTAGGGTTAGGTTAGGTTAGGGTTAGGGTTAGGGTTAGGGTTAGGGTTAGGGTTAGGGTTAGGGT
>JAULBY010017068.1:0-20453 GCA_032358315.1 Ophiocytium majus
GATGTCGACGCGTACAAGCACGCCTCGCTGCTGAGCGCACCCTACCCGCCCGACTAAATACCCGTAGTATGTACTTGTAGCGGAGTTTAATAAAAGTACTTGGTGCCCACATGCCCCATGTCTCCATGACCAATACACAAACTTCAAGTCGACGGCGTTTCGTCCGAAACGAACGTGTGCAAAGGAGTGGGCGCAGCACACGCTGGACAACCTGTTACCAGCAGCGCTCGCTCGCTATCACCAGCAGCAGCAGCGGCAGCTTCAGCAGTCGGCTACCTGTGGAGGAAGGCCTAGGAAGAGGGGGCACACCCCCGGCTGCTGCAAGAGGCGGCTGTTGCAACAGCCGGCTGCTTGCGATAGCCTGAGGCTGTCAATGCCTTGTAAGTGACGCTGCACAGGCACACTATCGGCCGCAGCACATCCTGTTTCGCACCACCACCACCAGCAGCAGCACTACCAGGCAGCAGCAGGGTGAGTGACCATGATGCGAGGCATCCTGGGTGCGAAGCGAGCAGAGGAGTCTCTTCTAGAGGCAGATGAGGTGGAGTTGGAGGAGCAGAGGCGCAACGCAGCGGCGGCCAGGATTCAGGTAGCGTACAGGTGCTGGCACAGGCACCAGTCCTTCAGGGCACTGCTGCAAGCCTCATTCGTGAAGGAGTACGACTTTGAGGTGAGTGCGTGCAGTGGCGGCGAGTACTAGCTTCATTCGCTTCGGTGCGCTGCTGGTTTCTGGTTGCCACACTAGCACGCAAAATATACTTTCTTGAAGTACAAGAGGTGGGACTAGACGGCGGGCGTCGCACGCTGCCTGGCTGTCTGCCTGGGTGTTGGAGAGTACGTGTGGGAGAAGGGGTAGTAACCTCCGGTCAATCTCATTCATAGGATAAGACCATGGATGTCTCCTCGTCGCTATACACTGTCTGGCAGCTGCCCCCTGCTGTGCAAACGCCGAATGCCGCCGCTGCACGTGCCGCCGATGCAAAACACCGCCACTGACGCCTTTTGTGGCAGTGTGCCCTAGCTGCTGCTGTACGAATGCCGCCGCTGAGGCACGTGCCGCCGATGCAGCAAACACCGCCACTGACGCCTTCTGCACATGTGGCAGCGTGCCCCTAGGTGTGTGTGTGTGCTCTGCGCTCAGCTTTTGGGGGTTTCAAAAAACCCGGGACGGCACCCAGGTTACGCTGCGACAAACCCCAACCGGGTCAATTCTACCATCCCTAGGGACTTCGCAGACGAACTATTAGGCGTGCGCCCGCACGCAGTCCGCTTACACTGCCTGCCTGCTTGGACGCCCGCCGATGAAGCAGTGTCGCATTTTCGAAGCTACTGTGCACCTGAGAAGTTTGAAAAAGTATTATGCACAGGGCTAAACGTGCAGTGGAAGGTCTGTTGATGAGTACTGCTGAGCTGCTTCACAGGGGCGGCTGGGCGCTCTAGTGCCATGTGGTACTGGTGGTACGGTGTAGGCTGTTACAGAGTTTGAGGTATGTACAAGTAGACTGGTTTCACATGCTCCTTCAGTCGTTCGCCATGTGCACAGGGCTTTCTGCGCCCCAAGCGGAACTCGTTGAAAGTACACCTTGTGTATTTATTGCATGGTGCTTCCCTCACAGTTGGCATTCACACATGTGTTATTTCAGTGGTTCCAGTGCTAACAACTCTGAATACGGAGGCATGTCCTAAACCACACATGTGTACTGCAACCACATGCATGTGTGTACTGTGTGTACACAGTGTACACCTTGCTGAGCCTCACAATCTTGCGGGCCAGCAACAAGGGACAGCAGGCTTGACCATGCTTTTTCCAGTCGCACACACCACACGCATAGGGTTTTCCGCGCCCCAATCCGCGCTTGATAAAAACATACGTTGTGTGCTTGTCACCAGCGCCAACACCATGTACTGTAGTCTCTCTAACTATACATAACACCGATGAACCACTCCTGTCGATCCCTTACAAGTGCGCAGCACACATGTACCTCAACCTTGGCGCACTGCAACTACACGCGAGATTGTTGGAGTACAGAATCCACTGTGGCAAACCTCTTGCGAGTACACGTACACGTACAGAAGACACACCTGTGGGCCAGACTTGACACCGCAGGCAGAGGGGGGGGTGGGGGGGTGGGAGGGCGGGTGGGAGGGCATGTGTTCAGCTCTGCAAGCTATGGCTGTCGGTGCATACGCTGATGTACTCGTAACATATGTACATCATTTGGGTCCGGTGTTGGCGGGGGGCTGGGTGCTTTGGTGCCATGCGGCACTGGTGGCACCTTGTAGACCGCTACGGTATGAGTACTATTTGACTTCATAAACCGCACCCCATGTGCACAGGGCTTTCCGCGCCCCAAGCGGAGTTTAATAAGAGTACCACACAGACTTCATGCGCGCAGCAGTGGCTGTGAATACATGCACTGATGGTGGAGCCAGTTCTGATACGATAATCTCCACACATGTGAGTGCATTCTTGCCCACCCTCTACCTACAGGTTTGGCTTGCAGCCCACCCATAAGGTTCATTGCATTGTAGTCACCAGGTAAAACCAGCAGCACAGGCAGCAAGCAGTGACACAACTGACGCAGGGGAACGCACGCTTGTGCCAAGCCCTGTGCTCAAAGGCACAAGTACGAAATGCTGCCCTTCATTCACAGCCAACCATGAAGCATACATGCGTGTGTGCAGTGCGCCACTGTGTCTGGGAGCAGTGCACGCACGCACATGGAGTATACTTCAAGTATGCAGTAGCACACACTTGAAGTACGAGCCAGTCCGAAGGAGCTGGAGCAGCAGCAGCGGTGGTGTGGCGACCCCAGGCACCATGTACTACTAGTACTACATTGAAGCACCGACCACTGACTGCTCAGTCCACGCGCAAGTCACCACCCCCTGGTGGCAGTGCTACGCGGTGCAGCGGGTACGCTGCCACTGCTGCGTCTGCCGCTGCTGCCCTTGCAGCTGCCCCCGCCAGCGGAAGCTTGCTGCCTGCACAAAACGAAGTTACATAAGAGAGCAGCACTGGTGTGTGTGAGATGCAGTGTGTATGATACTGCAGCGAGAAATGCGGGCCGGGCGGAGAGCAAGCAGCAGCACAAGCCTAACTTTGGAAACAAACCAATGCCAGAGGTGTCATACACCATGCTGAGCGCTCCTTGGTTACAGGCCAGGAGCATGGATGCCGCCACACTTGACGAATGACCACACCAACGCACTATGTTTATGCACGCACACAACACGTCCAATTTAGCAGCGTTGCGAAGACAGAAGGAAAGCTGACATAAGCGCTGTGCAATCATCAACAGCAGGCACGCGCTGCCGGCAGGGTGGCTCACCGTGTTGAGGCGCGCAGGCAAATGTGTGAGGCCAGCCGCCCACTTGAAGTTGCCCCTCGGTTGAAGTTGACCCTGCGCGTGCACACCCACGCTCAAATTGCCGCGCCTGCCAGCTGTGCCCCCACAGCCCTGCAGCACAGGGCAGGTAGCGAACATCATCCGACAGGGGCCACCACACAAACAGGCTCAGCAGCCATGTGTTGCGGCACCGTCCGCAATGGCGGCTGGGGTGCCACAGAGCGAGCAGTGTCACAGATGCCACTGCTGCAGATGTCAGAGGAGGTGCACGTGGCAGCACTTGTGTCTGGACACCTGTAGGCGTGTGGGTGGCCATCATTCCTATTGACGTCAAGCCGCTGGTGTTGCTGCATGCCAGGGCTGTGGCAGCACACAGCCTTGTGACTGCACAGCCACTGATGAGCGTGGCAGGTGGCTTGCCTGGCAGGCTCTCCTCTGGTGTGGCGACTGCGTTGGGACCCCTAGCTCCACTCGCCAACAGCGCATGCTGCATCTGCAGACCATGCTCAAGTTCAAGAGGTGGACACGGTGAAGTTTGGCGGGTTAGGTTTTCGCGCACACATGTAATGCGACACGAATGTATGGGGTTGGGAGGTTGCACATACTTTGTCGTCTACATGTTTGGGCGCGCATGCACTTAATGCTATGTCAACAGTAAACAATACCACAAACTGTGTTAGGCAAATGTGGCGCTACTTCTTCAAGTATGTCAGTGTAGGCGGGTCAAACATTGAACATACTTCAGGTACATGAGTACCGCACCATATGTGCATAGCCCTGCAGAGGCTCTGCTGCGCGAGCAGTCCTCAGAAAAACCCGGGTGGGGTACAACCTGGCACAAAGCAGTAGCCGCAATGCACGGGCCGGAAAGCGAACCTTGCGGCGACCCATACATCGGACACTGCCTTTCGAGGCAGGCAACACACCGAATCAGATCCTAGCCGAGTCTGGCTGAGGTTGCGCCCTGCCGCACAGCAGTGTTGGTGGCAGGCCGGAAAGCGAACCTTGCGGCGACCTGCACACCGCCTCTGCCGCATGGCTGGCTGGTAACAATGCTCCTCAGAAACGTGGCTGGTGTAACACCTGCAGCAGAGCAGGGATGCACGGGCCGGAAAGCGAACCTTGCGGCGGCCCGCACACCGACAGTGGCTCTGCGGGCAGGGGAGGCAACACACTGGACCTGACCCTTGCCCAAAGTGGCTGAGGCTGGTGCCCTGCTGCACAGCAGCGATGGCTGCAGGCCGGAAAGCCTTGAGCGGGCTTTGCAGCACTCTGCACATCAGTAAAACCTCTGGTCATATGCAGGCTGTGCACACGCGCTCTGGTGGTCCAGACACATACATGTGGAGTGTGTATCAGGCCCAGTTTTCGAACATCCACATAATACTTGAAGTCTATCATACTTATGAAGTACCACCAGTACTACTGTAGGAGTTTTGATTAGTGGCCCTTGAGGGCGGGCAAGAGTGCTCATGGCATGTGCCCGATGGTAGTACTTCAAGAAAGAAACCAATGCCATCCAGGACGCGGTTTGTTGATATCTAATGCAAGGCGGGCACACCCTGCATGACAGGGGTTCTCAAGCCTCCAAACGCCGATCACTGAGTAATGCTGGCGGTTCCCCCAGCTGCAATGCTGGCCAGAGGCACAGCAACCGCAGCTGGTGTGGCCCGCCCACAACACACTCTCTAGCCGAACGTCAAAACTCACCGCGCCATAAGTAACAGATTTTCGCTACTGAAGCCTAGTCACTGTGGCACTGCTGGTGCTTCACTTAGGTACTTCAGCGGTGGCGGCGGCTCCCATGCACCTGGCACTCATGTACCACGTGGGGGGTTTAGCACTTTTCGCGCACTCACATTAACATGGCACCAACATATGGGGCTGAAAGGTTGCACATACTACTGTAGTACTTTGCAGTGAGTAGCATTTTACCCCACGGCAGTCCTGCAGAGGAACTGTCTGCCGCGCAAGCTGGTCCTCAAGTGCATGGGTGGTGTACAGCCTGGCACAAAGCAGTTGCCACAATGCACGGGCCGGAAAGCGAACCTTGCGGCGACCCACACATCGGCCACTGCCTTTCGGGGCAGGCGACACACCGAATCAGATCCTAGCCGAGTCTGGCTGAGGTTGCGCCCTGCCGCGCAGCAGTGTTGGTGGCAGGCCGGAAAGCGAACCTTGCGGCGACCTGCACACCGCCTCTGCCGCACGAGCTGGTAACATGAGGTCCTCAGAAACGTGGCTGGTGTAACACCTGCCGCAGAGCAGGAGTGCACAGGCCGGAAAGCGAACCTTGCGGCGGCCCATACACCCGCCGGTCGCTCTGCGGGCAGGTAACACACTGGACCCAATCCTTGCCCAAAGTGCCTGATGTTGGTGCCCTGCTGCACAGTAGTGATAGCGTTTGAGCAGGCCGGAAAGCCTTAGGCAGGCTTTGCAGCACCCTGCTCTAGCCATGTGTACGCTGTGCATACGCGCTGTGGGGGGCCATATACATACATTTGGAGTATATTGGGCCCACTTTTCGCACATCCACGTATACTATGATGCTCACTTTGGAAGTACCACTGGAAGTACCACTGGTACCACTGAAGTATTTCAGGAGAGAAACCAGTGCCATCCGGGGCGCGGCGTGTCGAGATCTATTGACAAGGCAGGCAACACCCTGCATGACAGGGGTGCTCTAGCCTCCAAAAGCCGGGGTTCCGATAAATGCTGGCGGTTCCCCCAGTTGTGGTGCTGGCCAGAGGCACAGCAACCGCAGCTGGTGTGGCCCGCTCACAGCGCACCCTCCAGCCCAGATGTCAAAAGCTGACCGCATCATAAATGGCAGAGGTATCGCTACTGAAGCGTGCTGACTGTGGCACTGCTGGTGTTTCACTGCTTGTACCGCAACCCATTGCAAAACATGTCCCACAAAAGAGTGGTGCGAGCGGGAAGTACTTAAGTGTTAGTCACCACCACAACTGTGTGTTGCTGCTCTATTTAGCACTGCTATGCCGAAACCAATGCCATCCGGAACACAGCTGGTCGAGGACTTTTGGCAGGCGGGCGACACCCTGCATGACAGGGGTTCTCAAGCCTCCAAACGCAAAGGCGGCGACAAGTGCTGGCAGTTCCCCCAGCTGTGGTGCTGGTCAGAGACACAACACCCGCAGCTGGTGCGGACCGCTTACAGCGCACTCTCTAGCCCGAACGTCAACGTGACCGCACCATAAATGGCAGAGGTATCGCCACTGAAGCCTACTCACCGTGAAACTTCTTGTGCTGACTTAACTACTTCAATATATGGCGGCGGCGCTACTGCTCAAGTTGCTGCTCGCTCAAGGTTTTGGGTGCGGGCACACCTCCAACAATGCTTCACACGTCCATGGTACTCGTGTACCAGCTGCATGTGGAGCACACATGGAAGAACGCCCTCATCCATGGCAACAACTGCTCATAGAAGAGCACTGTTGAGAGTGTGCTGCTGTTATACTGTTGCATACGCGAACACTCATCTGCAGTCTTGGTCTCGTCAGGTTGCCGTCTGGGTTGGCGGTGTTCTTGTTGCTGAACGGCGAATGTGCAGCGCAAACCCTAGTGCGGGGGGGGGGGGGGGCACCGGAGGTGGAAAGAGCGGCGGGGTCAGACGGTGCTTTCGCTGCAGCTCACGGCGCTGCAGTGGGCCCGCACACACAGGGCAGGCATGCAGCTTCCCAGGCGGGCATATACCTTCACCCATGCAGCAGCAGGCTCGGCAACAGCGCACCCTGACGCACACTCGCACCACTGGCAAGGCTGCTGCTGCGGCTGCTGCCGTTGAACGCCAGGGTGTGGGGGAGGGGGCAGCAGCTTCGCGCAGCTAAGAGGGCAGGCAAGCGCGCGTCAATGACACCAATATCATCGTACAGCCCCCCCCCCCCCCACCTGCTTCTGGTGCTGTGTACTGCAACGAAAGCAACGACAGCCCCTACCCCATGAAAGTTTCGGTGCCCCGCAGGCGCCAGCTGAGCACAAGCCTGACCACAGTGTCTGTCATGCATAAGGGGCCTGCCGGCAGTGCTGGTGAAGGCTGCCTGCTCTGCAACCTGCCATGCCGTTTCTGCTCTAACCGTGCGCGCAACAACAAGCAGCAGCAGCAAGCAGAAGCAGCAAGCACAAGCAGCAGCTTACCTGCGCGAGCCGTGTTGCCACAGCAGCGGCCGACAGAGCCGGGGCCTTCAGCATGGCGTGGGATGAAGCACTGTCGGCAAGCCACTGCTACATGGCGTTTCCGCTCGCTCATGCACTTGGCGCTTCGCCCGCTGCACACACCAACCCAGCTCACCTGCGCGAGCCGTCTTGCCCCAGCGGCCGGCAGAGCCGGGCACAGCATGGCGTGGGGAGGGGTGCGGTGGCGGTGGGTTGGCGGGGAGGCGCACTTGCGCACGGCTTGGTCTTGTGGGGAATGACGAAGTGCGCAGCACCACCCATATGCGGTCTTTATCTCGTCATGTTGCCGTCGGGGGGTGGTCTTGGTGATGAACGGGGAGTGCGCATCAGAAACCCTGGTTGGGGGAAGGGCAGGTGCACGAGAGGCGGAAAGGGCGGCGGAGTCAGAAGGTGCTTTGGCTGCTGCCCAGCGCGCTGCAGCGGGCAGCGGGCCCGCACACACACACGGCAGGCGGGCAGCTTTCCAGGCGGGCACAGTTCGGCCCACGCAAAGCGCACGCTCACGCACACTCTCACCACTGGCGAAGCCTGTTGCTGGTGCCGCTGCTACTGCTGCTGGGCGCAAGGGTGTGGGGGAGGCGGGCGGCAGCTTGACGCGGCTGATGGCAGGCACGCGCGCGTCAACGACGCCGACATCACCATAGTACAGCGCCCCGCTGGTGCAGTGTGCTGCAACGAAAGCAACCACAGCCCCAACCCCATGAGGTTTCGGTGCCCCGCAAGCGCCAGCTGGGCACAATCCTGGCGACAGCGCCCGTCATGCGCAGGGGCCTTGCCAGCCCCGCCGCTGAAGGCTGCCGCTCTGCCGCGGCAAGCACTGTTACATGGCGTTTCTGCTCATGCACTTGGCGCCCCTAGGCCTCCCGCTGCAAACACACCAACCCAGCTTACCTGCGCGAGCCGTGTTGCCCCAGCAGCGGCCCACAGAGCCGAGAACAGCATGGGGTGGGGGGCGGTGCGGCGGCGGTGGCTTGGGGGTCAGGCGCGCTTGCGCACGGCTTGATTGTTGGGAGTGACTGAAGTGTGCAGCAACTGCGCCTTCTTCCCCCCCCCCTCGCGCGCGGCGCGCGCGCAGCAGTTCTGCTGCTCAGCAGCACACACGGTGCACGCAAACCAGTCAGCACATAATGTACTACATATTCAGAAGCAAGAACACAGGCGCAGCCAACGCCTCCAGCGGTGTCAGGAGCACCGCACAGGGCTTGGGAGCAGCAGGTGCTTCAGGAGCGGCAGGTGCTACACGTGTGGTTGTCGCTGGAGACTCGCAGGTGTGTGGAGTTTGTGGCGGGCTAAACGTTCCGTGGCGTGCACGTGAGCGTCTGGTGGCACTAGCAGGCAGGCTGAACAGCGCCGCTCGGACCTGAAATGATTGCTGCAGATTTCCGCCATGCACGCGCCCGCAGTTGCTTACTGGCAAGTGCGTTGTTCACGGCGCAGCATCAAGGCTCGCGTGATGAGCTTGGATTGCGACTGTAACGGTCACCGCCCACCAGCATTTGTGTGCCGGCCAGGTGCAAGCGCTGGCCAGGCATAGGCGCGTCGACCACCATCCGCATCACGGTGTGACAGGGGTGGCGTACAAGGATTGTTGAAGTGGTTCATGCAGCAGCGTCCACTGAGAGGAGGGTGTGTCATGCTGGTGGTGGACAGGGACCTTGTTTGGTACATACACCGCAGTTCATCAATCGATATCAATGGTACTTCAAATGAAGTACACTTGCACTATGTTGCTAGTACGTGCGTACTTTGGTGCCTCTGCTTTCCTGGTGTGACCTATGGTGACCTTGGCTGTGACAGCTGCTCAGCAGCTCATACATTTTCGAAGTCTCGCTGTCTTTTTTTCTGTCCCGCACACTGATACAGTGAGCTGTAGTCACTGTCACCGTGTTGTAGCAAGGCCAATGCGACAGCGGCTTTTGCCTGAGCCAGAGCAGCACCCTGTGCGCACATGCCTGCACGACGTGAGGTGTGGTCAGTTGGCTCTCGCATCAGGCTGACATTGGCTGAGTTGCAATCTGAGCCAGCTAGCCCAAGCGCCTAAGTGCCTGTACAGTGTCCGCGCCAGGCACATGGAGGTGCTGCATAGGGCAGACGCGGCTTCGTCTAAGGGGGACGTATAAGCGGGCGGCGGCAACGGTGCAGCGGATTAGCGCACTACCGTTTTAATTCTGAACCAGCAGCAACCATTCCACCCCAACACTCAAGCTTGAAGTTTGTGTATTAGTCATACAGACATGAGCGCATGTGCGCACCGGTATAGACTACGGGTAATTAGTCAGGCGGGTAGGGCGCGCTCAGCAGCGAGGCGTGCTTGTACGTGTCAAGGGCGGGTGCAGGGCCAGGTGCCGCCGCCGGGATGGTGGAAGGCTAGTCGTCAATGACAAGGCCCGATATGCTGCGCTGCAGCACAACCGACAGCTTCTGTCGCCAGCGCGCTACACACGCGGCCACAGTGCACTTGAAGCTCGCACTTCAACTTCAAGTGCTTGACACTCACAAACGAAGCTGATGAGATATTTACAAGCTTTAGTGTCAGAGAGCAGCAATGCTGCCCAAGGCTACCTCTGCTGCACGGGTGACGGGCGGCTTCCCCTGTTGTTTCCCACCCAAACGAACGAGGTGCATTTTCGTGTGCAGTGAGGCACCCAGGCGGTCAACAGGCGGAACTGGCACACCTCTGGACAGCTGACTTGAGCTGCTTGCGAGGGGGGGCGGGTGGCAGACCTGGCTTACGGGCATACGATGCATGAGGTAGGGACTCCAGGCGGCGGTACATACTATGGCGGCCCGGCCTGCCCACTCGGACGCTCGCCTCCCGACCTGGCTCTGGTGGTGGTGGCTGCTCCGGCGGTGGTGCACAATTATAGTCTTCATGCACAATGGAGCAGTCTAGTGCGCACACGCGCGTGTTCACCGCGGGTCCTCAGACCCTTTGCTGCATTGTACCTTGTGCCCAAGATTGTACCGGTACTCGTTATAAGACTCCCCTTGGGGCGTGGAAACCCCTGTGCACATGGTGTGCGCGTGACTGGAAACAGCTTAAGGCACGCAAGTGCCAGCAAGAAACAGGGTACGATCACTAGCGCTTGGTCGCACGCAAGCTAACGCGGCTGTGGCGGACTGGTGGACAGACAACACCCACTTTGGTGCGGGCAGGTGGACCCTCACCGGATGATACACACACCTGAAGTCCCTACCTCACACGTCACCACAACAAACGCGAATAAACGCCTGCAAAAATGAAAATGCCCGCTGTTCGTGCACACTGCACAGGTTTTTTAAAACCTGTGACATCCGCATGCGTAGCGCAGTGAGTCTGATTGGTGATATCAGGGGTGGTGCGCCACCTGCCTTGCACGCGAGCACATCATGACCTGCAAGCTGCCCACAGGGTATTGTGTGCGCCCAGGCAAAAGTAGCAGCACCAGCAGCAAGCAGTGACGCAGCGGGACGCACACTAGTGCCAAGGCCTGTGCTTGGAGCCATATGAAGGGGGGGGCTGCCTTCCATTGCGAGCCAACAGAAAGCATACATATATGTGTCTGTGCAGTGCGGCACTGTATCTTTGGAAGCAGTACATGCACGCACTTGAAGTATGTGCAAATGGGTGCCTCTGTGTGTGTAGCGTGCATGTTGCTGCTGCTGCGCACACAGGCAGGCGCACAGAGGTGCACCTAGCACCATGGAGCATGGTCGGCATCACAGCCTGCTGTTCTTCGGCCAGCATACATGCCCATATAAACAACTTGAAGTAGCACACACTTGAAGTATCCGCCAGTCCGCAGCAGCAATGGTGGTACAGCAACGCTAGGCACCACTCAGCCACTAACCACTGACGGCTCAGTCCATGTGCATGTGGTCAGCACCTCCTACTGGCAACGCCACACGCTGCACTGCGGCTGCTGCTTCTGCCGCGGCTGCCGGTGCCGGAAGCATGCCGCCTGCGTGGTGGAGTTGCAGCAACAGAGAGGAGCAGCAGCTGAGTGTGTGAGATACAATGCCGGTAGGAGAGCAAACTTCCTGGGGCAAGAAAGAAGCAGCTCAGGCCTTGCACCCCAACACTATATTAGCATTTCACCATGCTGAGAGTGCTCCTTGGTACGTGCCAGGGTCTCTTTAGAGTGCGCAGTGCTGAGCATTGCCATCTTGTTTGCGATCAACAGGATGGTTGATCGTGCTTTTTCCGGTCACACGCACACCATGTGCACAGGGCTTTCCGCGCCCTAGGCGCAGTTTCATACAAGTGCATGTCCACAAGCCAGCAATAACCCTGCACAAAGGACTGCACACGACTGCTGCCAACACCACACTCAGTCAACGCCGCATGTGCATGCAGCACACCACAGTGCACTCGCAATTCAGTGCGGGGTAGTGTGCACCCCGCACTTGCGCAAGACCCGCACTACATCAACCAAGACATTGTGTATCATGTACATAGAGTAATGTGGTCTGTGACAGGTCTTTGAACCCCGCACTAAACCACATACCACAGTACATCAAAGCCAACTACTAGTAGTAGTAAATCGCGAGTGCACTGTACTTCGAAGTAGCTGTTGCGCATGGCACTCACCCACAGCTGCAGCACGGCCAGCTGCACCTTGGTCGCCGCTGGTGCGCCTGCTGCCCCCTTCCCCCTCCCCTCCCCCCTCTGGCACATGGTGCAAGTCGCTGTTTGCCAGTTGCACTCCCACGAGAAATGCCTCATCGCGGATGGTGTCGTGCAGATGCAAGAGCCAACCCAACAGCCACCCCACAAGCTTGATGGAGAGGTGCAGGGCCAGGTACAGGGGGCAGCCGAGGCGGTGAAGCGTGTCCAGAGTGAGGGGGTCTGACAGCAGAAGTGGCGCCACGCCGCGAGTCAGCAGGTACGGGATAAAGTACAGCTCGCCCACCTGTGGTGCGTCCACCAAAGGGACGTGAGGACGGGGGCAGCAGCGGGGGAGGAGGGGGGGGTGAGCAACAGGTGTGTAGGCAAAGGTAGAGCGGGAAGTTGGTGCGGCACGCGCAGTAGTGGGCTGGCATGCAGGCACAGCCGCATCGAGGTCATGCCAAGGCACAAGTATGCTCATGTGTCAATTGACAGGGGAAGTGGAGAGCTTGCGCCCCACTTGCGCAGTCACAACACCACACGCTTCAAGTGTGGCACCTGTGTGTGCACACAACACATGCCAGTCCCAACTGCTGCCATGGCATACACTCAAAGCTGCCGTGGCATACACTCAAAGCTGCTGTGGCACACGCTGCGCCATCATCAAAATGTCAACTGCAATGTACTTCAATGTATGTACTTCAACAATTACTTCAAGTAGGGGTGTGACTCACCGTGTTGAGTACGCGCAGGCATATGTGTCATCGAGGTCATGCGGAAGGCATAAGCATGCTCATGCGTTGGATGACAGGTGCAATGTACTCCATCCATGGTACTTCAACAAGTACTTCAAGTGGTGGTGTGGCTCGCCGTGTTGAGTATACGCAGGCATATGTGTGTGGCCACCCAGTTGAACTCAGCACCCCTCACGCAAACTGCCAACAGCAGATGTATTTCAGTTATGTCCTTTAAGAAGTACTTCAAGTAGTGGTGTGGCTCACCGTGTTGAGTATGCGCAGGCATATGTGTGTGGCCGCCCAATTGAACTCAACGCCCCTCAAGCAAATTGCCAACAGCAAGTGCACTTTCAACACTTCAATGTATGTACTTCAAGAAGTATTTCAAGTGGTGGTGTGGCTCACGGTGTTGAGTATGCGCAGGCATATGTGTGTGGCCGCCCAGTTAAACTCAACGCCCCTCACGCCGCGAGCGCGCACACGCTCAAAGCGCCGTGCCCACCAGCGGTGCCCCCACAGCCCTGCAGCACAGCACAGCACAGTAAGGAATACAGAGCCCTCGCGGTTGAGTGCGCTTTGATTCAGTGCGGTATGTGGTGTAATGCGGCGTTTGGAGGCCTGTCACAGACGACATGGTTCTGTATAAACAGTATATTACGAAGTACTTGTTGAAGTACAACGCCCTTTTTGCTTCAGTGCGGGTTTTGCTTTCGTGCGGGGTGCTCGGTTGGTGAAAGCGACACCACCCTAAGCTAAATCGCGAGTGCACTGTACCAGACAGGGGGTATACAAAGGCAGGCTCAGCAGCTACATGCTACTACTGTAGTACTACAGTAAATGTGTGTTCGCGTGCATACAATGCTGGGCATGTGCAAGGGCCACCCGTGGGCGTGCTGGCATGCATGAAATGGGATTTTGCATGCCCACACGTGCAATTAAATAAGGCACAGTAGTACTTTGCATTGCAGTACTTTCCACGCTCCAGTGGCGCCTGGGCTACCGCAGCAGGAGCAGGGCCACAGCTGCCACCAGCCCCACACATGTCGGGTGGCACACACATGGTAGTGCTTTGAGAAGTTGGACACAGCTGTGTGGCCGCAATCACGCCTGCCAAATCATATGCCGCTGGTATTGCTGCATGCCAGGGCTGTACAAGCACACGTACAGGGCATCACGTGCATGTGACTGCACAGCCATGAACGTGCTGCATGCCAGGCCTGCACCAGCATACACGTGCTGCATGCCAGGGCTGCAGTAGCACACCGCACAGATCCAGGCCTGCACCAGCATACAGCACGGCCTTGTGACTGCACAGCCATGAGCGTGTGGCTTGCCTGGTGGGCCCTCCTCTGGTCTGGCGACTGCGTTTGGACCGCCTCCGCCCGCCAGCAGCACACATCGCATCTGCTCAAGTGGAAGAGGTGGACATGTTGAAGTTTGTGGAGTTAGGTTCTGGCGCAAGCACATACCAAAATATGGGGCTGAAAGTTTGCACATACTTCGTAGTACATGTTTTGGCGCGGATGCGTGTAACACTTTGTCAACAGTAAACAACACCACATACTGTACGAGGCATATGGTCACGCTACTTCTTCAAGTATGCCAACATATGGGGCTCAAATATAACAAAGTTTGGGGGGTTAGAGGAGGGCATGAGATTGAGCTTGCTACAGTACACTGTACAAATTGCACGGCACACACCGCATCTGGTCGTATTTGATTAGGTGGACATGTTGAAGTTCGGGGGGTTATAGGAGGGCATGATGATTGCTACAATGTACAGATTGCACTGCACACACCGCATCTGGGCAAGTGGAGGCTGTGGGCATATTGGAGCTCGTGTATTAGTCATCGCGACATGAGGGCATGTGCACCGGTACAAAGGGGGGAAATGGAGTCAATGCATCAACGTGACTGGGTATTTGAAAAATGCAACCTCGGCACATGTGTCTGTGCTTACCCATATCTTGAGGAACACCAGTCCCAGTGCCCAGTCTTGGAACAGGTTGACCTTGGGTGTGTCGCCAGGCTGGGACCGCAGAGGCAGGCTCACCAGTGCCTGCCACATCACACAGCGCAGCAAGAGCAACAGCACCAGCAGCAGTGCACAGCGGTGTACACACACACACAGGATTTAAGCGGGCAGCAGGTGTGTTTTGGCGGCATCGACTGGTGCACAAGAGTCTCAGTAGCTGTCCAGCAACGTGTGCCATGCGAGTGCCAGCGTCGTACAGGACTGTCCCTACCGGGAGCGCTCGGGACCACATGATCATGCAAGTGCCAGCTTCGTACCAGGTAAAACAGGAAGCATCGCAAGTGCCAGTGGCATGGGAGCACATGTCATGTCCCAAGGTAGCTGGCCACCGGTCACAAACAGCACAGGCAGCAGCCTGCACACGCCAGGGGACTGGTGCCACTTGTGTTGGCTGCGGCAGTCACATGCAGTATGTGTGCAACACCGCGCCAACCGCAATGATGGAAAGCGGCAACCGCAATTATGCGAAGCGGAGTGGCCTGCTTAGGTACTGCAAGTGCGTACTGTACCTCGAAGTACGTGCCGATGAGCACTGGCACGGCACCCAGCCACATGACCGCAAGCACGGCCCACTTGAGCTGCCAGGACGCAACGCAGCGCAGCAGCGGCGGCAGCGCATGCGCAGGCATAGGAGCATTAGCCGAGCTTCCTACACGTAGCCAACTGAGAGGACATGGCATTGCCTGTTTTGCACGCCCTTATGCTGTCACGCACGTGCTGGCAAGGGTGGGGTCACAATTCAGTGCCCTTGTACTGCACTACTTCAACTACTTGAAGTACAAGTTACTGTAAAACAACAACACCATGTCACTGGTGCGGCCGGCAGCCATGTCGCAAGCACACACCACAGCACTGGGTCGGCAGGTCAGCAGTCATGGCAGCAGCGTGTGCACGCAGAAGTGTGCCATGAGCGCACACACGTACTTCCCGTGTGTGCTGATATCTGCATTACAGACTGCCAAAACCCAGGAATTGGGCGTGGCAGCGGGCAAGTGAGTGCCAAGCTCATGGTGTGGCATTAGACTGACAGAACAAGGATGTGGGTGTGAAAGCGGGCACATGAGTGCCAAGCGTATGGTGCGGCATTGAAGTGACAAAACAAGGATGTGGGTGTGAAAGCGGGCAAATGAGTGCCAAGCGTATTGTTTGGCATAAGACTGACAAAACAAGGATGTGGGTGTGCAAGCGAGCAAGTGCAAGCTCATGGTGTGGCATGAGTGGCGCTTACCAGGATGACTGCCCAGGTCCAAATGGCATGCAGCAAGGCCGCCCGCTGCAGCCTGGCGATCACCGCAAAGTGGCAACAGCAGAAGCGGCAACAACAGCAGCATCGCAACGTTGGTGCACCGCCGAGTGCATTGGGACAGGGAGCACTAGAGCTGCATGCATGCACAAGTGCTGCTGCATACTGTGTGGGAGAACAAGAAAGGTTTTGTCACCCAAAACCTGCTGCTGCATGCTGTGTACGAGGGGCAAAAGCGACTTGCCATGCTCGGAGGCGCGCTGATGTGTCAAGGAGGTGCATGTGAAACAGACATGCACACAGAGCTTTCGGCGCCCTAAGTGGAGTCTACTTAAGTACGAAAGACTAGTATGTGCGTGCTGGCACACTTGCCTGGTGAGCAGGAGGTGCCTGCCGCGTAGCCACACTACATACACTGCTCAGCAGCAGTATGTGCTCAGCAGCAGCGTGTGCGCAGCAGCAGCGTGTGCTCAGCAGCAGCTTGTGCTCAGCAGCAGTGTGTGCTCAGCAGAAGCTTGCACACTTGCCTGGTGAGCAGGAGGTGCCTGCCGACAAAACAAGTGGCGGCCAGCCCCGCCCAGGCAGCAATGAGCCCAATGGTGATGCTGTAAACGTCGTTTTCCACCGGGAAGCCTGTCGTTGCAACACGCACAGCCACATGTGTCATGTTACAAACAACAGGCATCATTTTGCTCAGCGTGCTTGCAGCAAAAAAAGGTCGTGGGTGCTTGTGCAGGGCCATGCCGCTGTGGTGTTGCCACACGCACAGCCGCATGTCACCAGAAGACAGTCACAATCTGTCCAGCAGGCTGCAGCAAAAAAAAACATACTTGCGCAGGGCCACAATGCTGTGGTGTTGCAACACGCGCTGCCACATGTCACAGAAAAACAGGCATCACATGCTCAGCGTGCTTGCAGCCAAAGAAAAGGCCGAGCTTTTGCAGGGCCACGCCGAAAGATGCTGCACTGGCTAGGCTTACATAGTTCAGAAGTATGTCATCTTGCTTGCCAGCACCAGGAGACGGCATGTTCGGTCACAGCTTTTCCACTCATGTGCACGCCATACGCACAGAGCTTTCCACGCCCAAAGCGGAGTTCTACAACAGCACTTGTACAGCACTGCCGTAGATGTCGGCGTATAACACCCCCCCGTCACATCGCCAAGCACCGGACGTCGACAACACCGCGGGGTTCTTATTGGAGGGGAGGGGTCTTGTACTACAATTTACTGTTACATATACTTCAAGTACATTTATATGAAGGTAAGTCCCCCCATGGTCTTATACTGGGGGGGGGTATTATACACCGGTATTTACGGTGCACATGGTGGGCGCCCCCACTCACCTGCGCACGCAAACAGGAAGCGCCCCAGGTGCACCGGCACGTGCAGAAAGAACGTGCAGAACAGCACGAGCGCCGCCATATTCGACAGCACCAGCAGGCACACGCGCGCCGTGCGCTCCATGCGCGGCCGCGCGTTGCTGGCCTGCGCCACCGCCGCGCCCCCCAGCCTCGACACAGCAGCGGCCACGTGCTGGGCCAGCCGCAGCAGGGCGGGTGCAGGCGCCTTCGCTGCCTCCCCCTCTCGCTGGTGCTCCAGTGGCGGCGACGCCAGCAGTGGCGCCAGCTCTGACGCTCCGTCGCCCGCCTCAGTTGTGGCTGCTGCTTCGGCATCTGCTGCGGTGGCGGCGGCAGCATCACCAGAGGTGTCGCCGCCAGCAGTCGCCTCTGGCTGTGGTGGTGGCGGCGGTGGAGGCATGCGGGCTGCAAAGGCGGCGGGTTCCATGAACTCTCCCAGCAGGTGCTGTGGCGGCACGACTGCGGCGTTGGGGGGTGGCAGCGGCTGTGGTGGGTGTTGCTGTGGTGCGTATTCGCGCAGGACGTCTGGGTCGAGGAAGTCGGACAGGCCCAGGCTGCTCAGCGCAAGGGGGCACCACAAGCAGGCAAAAAAGATGTACGTATAGCTTCAGTGGGGTGGCCAAAAGGGGCGATCACGCCGAAGGCTGAGCAGTTTTTGCGCGGGCCACCAGGTGCACAGGCAGTCACAGCGTCACTTCTGTGGTGACAGCGGCGCTGCTGCGGGCGCATAGAGGGTACACGCAGGCTGGGCCATCGAGAGAGCTGCTCAGCATAAGGGGCGTCATAGGCAGGCAGAAGCGGCATACAGCCTTAGTAGGGTGGCCAAAATCGTGCTACTAGGTAGTGATTCCAGGACATGACGGTCAACGGTAGATGCATCATGCCCGCTGCAGATGCATGTGGCAGCCTATGAGGTCAGACAGGCCCAAGCTGCTCAGCGCAAGGGGGCACCACAAGTGGCAGAAAACGACATGCAGTGCACTCACGATTTAGTGCCCTTTGATCTAGGGCGGTGCACGGTTAAGTGCGGGGCCCGGAGGCCTGTCATGTACCACCTGGTTGCTGTACTGGTGGTAGTACAAGGCACTACTTGGTTCGGTGCGGGTGTTGCTTTAGTGCAGGGTGCAAGGGCGTTGACACAACTCCGCATCAAATAGCGAGCGCAATGTACAGCCCTAGTACGGTGGCCAAACTCGTACTACTGGCGGGGTGTAAGCAGGGTAGAGAGTGGTATATACCCTACTTACCGCAACTGATGGAGTATAACTCGGGGGTCTTGTTTGACGAGGGGGGGCGTTATGCAGCGTCATATGACCCTGTACACCGCCCCCCGCGAGGCTTGCGGCGCCTTAATGACGACAATGCGGGGGGGTACTCTATACAAATTTGGGTACTCTGTATAACGCGGGTGCATTGCATAACGCCCCCCGTGCTAGCAACAGGAAACCTCGCCGCTGACAACGTGGGGGGGCGTTATAATCCGTCAGTTACGGTACCCCCTGCACGTAGTGGTAAATCGTGGACATGACAGTCAACGACAGTTTCATCGTACCCGCTGCAGGTGCCTGTAGCAGCCCCACGATGCCTTGAAGTTCACTACGGCCCTACTCTGCTGAGCACAAAAACATACTTGAAGTTGGTGTAACAGCTGTAAGTTTATGGCGCAATTACGTGACGATTTGTAAACATGTGAGTGTTTTAAAATGGTGCTTCTTGAAGTACTTGTTGAAGTCTTAGGCATGGCGGACGCGCAGCTGTGAGCGCAGGACTGGAAGCGGCACCGCTATGAAAACTGTGTGTGCTGTGCAGGTTGCTCGGCTGGAAGGAATGGTTTGGGCAGGCTCAGGGGTGTTAGGGTCGATGAGAGACTGCTCGCGTGCGCCATAGAGGCTGAGGTTTGGGAGGAGGGGAAGGGGGGGGGGGGGACTTGCCAATCGGGGCTTGCGTGCGAGTAAAACGTGTGACTAACCCTAACCCTAAGTATGAGGGAAGTGCGCCGCCAACTGAAGGTGCTGCAGTGGTCCCAGCATGGTAGTAAGTTGTACAGGCGAAGGCTACAGTGTGCACAGCACCAGCACGCAGCAAGCGGCATGCTTCAGTGTCAGGCATATGCATGTATCATGTTGTGCTGATGATAACTGCACACAATACCCCAGGCAGCAGCAGCAGCAGCAGCAGCAGCAGCGGCGGCGTTTGGCCAGTGGCAGGTGCTGCAGTGGCCCCCACCTTGTGCAAGTCCAGCACAGCCACCCCTTGAGTGCTGCCTCCAGCCCCTCTCTCAAGTGCCCGCGCTCAACCGCCACTGGCAGCACTGCGCAGCACGCGCGAACGCATTTGCATGCCGTTTGCAAAGTCACACGTGAGCATACAAAGTCATATAGACGCTTGTACTACTCTATAGCATATACTTGAAGTACTACAAAGTATATACTTTGACGGACAACCTTCAGACTTCAGAACTACTTGAAGTACTACATAGAATGTTGCTTTCAAGCACTTGGAAGTATATACATATTATATATATAATATACCATTAGAGTCCCATAAGTATCTGGAAAGAGTTTTTTTAGCACGTGAGAGCGACCGCAAGCAAAATCTGTGACTGATGCACTACTAACGAAAGTGGTAGCACAGGCCTAGCACTGCGCCGTGTCAAATACTCAGCCTCGAACTCCCAGATGGGCCCGAGATATGACTATTTGTGTGCGTGCTTCCAAAACCACTTCCTGCGCCCGCACACACCTCGCTCAGTAGCAGCATTGTCGGCAGCGTGCAGTTGAGGGTGGTCACACGGCCGGGCACATCAGGGCACACAACGCCGGGGCGAGCTCACCGGCGTAGGACAGTGTTACCATACTGGTAGGCAAGCTCTTGCGGCACAGGTGCTCCGGTGCCCGGGCACGGCCTGTAGCCGCCGCCCTGCCCCCCCTCTGCCTTACGTGACCGC
>JAULBY010017079.1:0-20450 GCA_032358315.1 Ophiocytium majus
GGCGGACCGAGGACCTCTTCCGGGTGCTTGTCCTCATGGACCCTGACAACCTTTCGGATGCGGCACTCCAGACGTTCAACGACTGGGGCATCCATCGTCGACGGCAAAACGAGCACGACATGGTCGAAATCCGGCGCCAGATCTCCCTCTTCACAATTCGCCGAACCAAGGGGGATCTGAATGACTTCATTGCGAGGAACCCCGAGGGCTATACCAGAACGAAAATCAGGGATGACGGCACCAAACTAAAAGTCTATTGCCGATACCCCATGACCCAAAGTGAAGCCTACAAACTCGACGAGTCCGAGTCTGACATTCAGGCCGCCCTCGAGATTGATCGGCTCTCCTGGGAACTGAAAGGCATCATCTACCTCAGGCAGCTCACCGCGACCCCGGAGGATCTTCGAACCCCAGAAAACCAACAAAGATTTCTCGACAACCGGATCAAGGCGGCCAATGCTCTCGCCGCTTGGAACATCAAAGCCATGCTTCGTTCCAGCCGTGCCGCACTTCTGGAGCACATTGAAGGGACCGAGTCTGCGTGCCGGGAATTCGGACTATCCCTCGATGATAAGCGGACAGGAAACATTGCAGGAAAGCTCCGAAAAGACAAGTTTCCCGTACCGAAACACCGGCTGACGATCCCTCTCCCCTCCTGGATGTCCGAACCCGAAGAACGCCAAGCCGTCCTCGAATTTGAGATCTTGCTCTATCAGCAGATTGCCCACTGGTGTCGCCGAATCTCTGACCGTCGTGAGCAGGCCAAGATCAAGCTTATCAAACGCCTCGTCGATGCCAAGCACCGCATCCTCGCCTTTGACAGCAAGGTCATCACCCTGGAATACATCCATCACCACTTGCGTCAAACCCCAGGCAACCACCAATCCCTTGTGGTGACCGGAGGACGAAAAGACGAGCAGAAACGGGCTCGTAACCTTTTTGGACTCGATAGTCAGGCTATAGGATGGGTAGGGTTGTGCTCTGATGCCATGGCCGAGGGGGTCAACCTTCAAGGGGCTCGCTGTCTCGTCCTCCTGGACATGCCCACCGTCATGCGATTGGCGGAGCAGCGCATCGGTCGCATCGACCGGATGAACTCTCCCTTTGAATCCATCGAGGTGCTGTGGCCCGAGGACCATGTGTCCTTTGCCCTTCGCACCGACAAAAAGTTCTTCCTCACTGCAGAGTCCGTGAAGAACCTCTTGGGTTCCAATATCGACATTCCGATTCGCCTGACGGATCGGTCGCATCTCCAACCGATCAATGGCACGACAGCCATCAAACTGTGGGAGGAAAATGCTAGGCTAGCCAATGATTCAGCGCGCCCCTCAGCCATCAACGATGCCTTTCAGGACCTCAAAGGCATCTTCTGGGGACCCCGTGCCATCGTTCCCCCGGAGGTGTATGCCCAAGCCGGCCACATTCGTGCCCGGACCGTCTGGGCAACGGTTCGTTCCCGGGAACCCTGGGCCTTGGTGGTCACCGATGAAGGTCTCAAAGCTCCTCGCTGGACCCTCTGGCGACCACGGTTGGTCACCATTGACCTCGGTGAGATTGTTGGACATCTGAGAGAGGTCCTTCCCCCTAACACGGATGCTCCCGCGACCCCACCGACCGAAGAGCGCGTGAAGGAAATCTGTCGTGACCTGGAACGTCACGAACTCCAACTTCTCCCCCACAAGAAACGCCGTGCCCTCATCGTCCTGGCCAAACTCGTCCGGGATTGGGACAGCAGCAATAGTATTCCTTTGGAGTATCGCCCATCACTTGTCCTCTGGTCCCAATCGATCCGTCCCGAAGGCGATTTGTTTTCGGGACAAGCCCAAGACGCCTCTCGGTACCATTTGGCCAACCTGGCACGACGTTGGCTGGAAATCGCCGAGCCCCAATTGCAGGTCCTTAGGACTGCCTGGCATAAGCGTCGTTTCTTGTCATGGGATCGCCCCGAAGTTTACAAAGCTCTCAAGGAATTGCCGTTGACCCCTCTCCAGTGGCAAACCCTCTGTCGCGAACTGGAAGCCAAACCACCTCTGGAACAGCGGATCAAGGCGGTGATTTGGGGGGTATCTGCGAATCTTTGATTTTGTTGGTGAGGTCGCCAATATCTAGTACTGATTTTTGTTCTTGACAGGACTTCGGCATGTAAAATCGGTGCACTGACCTGACATCTAGAACCGATCGCGAATCGGTTATCACATAGATTACTGTCCGTAATCTATTTTTTGATAAATGGCGCCATCAGTTTGAAGATTTTGTTAGGTCTTTCTCTTTGTCTTCCACGAGTTCTCCCAAGCACCAATCTTAGCGATCGCGAGGATGTCGAAAATTTGATCGAACTTTCCAATGTCACCCGAGACCGCACGATATAGAGCCTCTGTGGGATTAGTAACATCAGGGAATCGGCTCAAGATAGCACTTTTTACCACGACTAACTCTGACAAATTCAAGCTGATAGTGTTAGTTGAAAGATACAATCTCTCAAGTTCCATGTTCGATCGAGTTATCGACAAGACCGCGCCAATCAAGTCAGGGACAAGATAATTGATTTCGCTTTCCACAAGTGCGTATAATCCAGACAGACATGATACAGCATACGACACCAACTCAGTTCTACTATCCCTTCTGATAAACTTCACGATATACGAGTCAGACAGATTCTCAATAATCGTCTTCTCAAATTGAACTCCATTTCTTGAAGACAGAAGTCCAAATATCAGTTCTTCATCAGCTATTTTAGCGATTACTTCAGACTTCACGATGTCACTAGATGTCGTTTCAAACCAGTCCACAAGAGTGGAGTCGCTTAACTGCTTCGTTGCCAAGACATAATTCAAGAACTCTGAATGCAAGTCTTTCTGGAGCTTCCTTTCAAAAGACAAAAGAGAATCTTTGCGTAGCTCTTCATCAACAAAGTACTCGACAACAGGATTCCATTTTTTGGAAAGAAAGGCATAGCTACTTAGTTCGCTATTGGAGGATATTTGAAGACATGTAGTGATACTTGCATGATCGTTGCATCTGGCGCAGGCAATGAGGACGCTGTCTGGAATTATAGACTTAATTCCGGTATATTTCTCTGATAGATATCGAAATCGAACTACGTTTGTGGGTTTCAAATTTACGAGGATTTGTTCGCGCATTTCCCAAACAAGATGCTGATCCTGAAGATCAAGTTCAGAACTCAGCAATTGATCGGTGACTAGTGGAGTTAGGTACTGCCCAACACGAGTTGGCCAATCTGTACCAAGTATATCAATCATTTGTTCTCTATTCGTTGTTTTGAGAATTGGAATGATAAATGAACCGTCTGTTTCATGAACTCTAGACTTTATCGCAAAGATTCGCTTTGAGAAACTTGGTGTAGTGAAGCCAGAAAATCGTCTATAGTATTTGTTGAAAAAAGAGAGCACAAACTCGTCATACTGGTGCGTGACAGCAAGTATAAGCTCTGATATATTGACCCCAGGGATTGACAAGAATGTTGATACTATTTGGAACAATGTTTCGTTCGAATTTGTTTTGGTCCCTTGCCGTAAATAGTAGAGAATTGGTTTTTTTGCCCAAGGTCGTCCTTGCATGAGATCAAGGCCTTTGTACTTCATCAAGCATTCTATAGATTCACACCATCTGGCCTTGTAGTCTGGTCTGTCACCTTGAAGAATCTCTAGAGCTCCGTAAGGTGTCAGACCCCAATACCCTTTCCTGTCCGCTACAGAAAGAATGCATTCTGGATTGTAGACGTGGTGATAGAAATGTGCCATACGATGATCAATAGACTCTCCACGTCGGTGCGCGAGTTCATCGCAGACCGAACACCAGTAGTTTCCTGATGGTGAGTCAACAGCAAGGACAAGCTCACGTTTTGCATTACGAGCATGATCCATCTTTCCTCCATAGACCTAACGCACTATTAGCCGGTGTTTTTGATGGCGCGAGCCTTGCTTTGCAAGGGGCGTGACGGCCAAATAGGCCAGGTTGATCTAGATGTCAGCTTTCCTATGTCCTTTTATTGTATGCTATTAACTAAATTCAGGATTTAGCATATTGGCGAATGGCCTCGACAATACTCTCGGTGTTCCATGCGATATCAGCTACAGACCTGCTGGTGACGATCCTTGACAAATTTGTCTGTCCTCTGGGAATGATTCCAAGGATGGGAACCGACAGTCCCTGGGCAGTGTCCAATTCCCACTCTATCCAGTCGCTGTGGCTCGCGTATATACCAGCAATGGCCAAGACAATGTGAGATTCTCGGATTTTGCTCTTCAAGATACTTCGGACGTATGACTGGTTCTCGGAGTTGATAGGGTCGTGCGGCGGAACCTCGTTGAACTCGACATTGAAGTAGCTCCGTTCAACCATAAGGTTCCTGAGTTTCATCAGGTCGTCGACATAGTCCCAAGAGTGACTGATGAACACCTTGAAGTCCCTTGCCATTTTCTTCTCCTTGGTTGATTGCAACCATTTTTCTTGAAGGAGTCGACTTGAGCTACCACGGGTCAGACCCTGGCTTCAGGTCAACATTGCCAAAATGCTCTTTAGATCCTCTTTGCAGTTCCGAATGCTAGCGTAGATCTCAATTTGCTCTCGTGTCGATTCAAGCATGAAGCGATCTGGATGGCGCTCACTCACAGCGGTGCGGAATAGTCCTTCAGCCACTGGTATGTCACCAAGCAATAATTGAGCTTCAGCTATCGCTACCGCATGCCACCAATCTGTAATCTCAAGTTTTCCCCACGCCTCGATTACGTAAAGAGCCAGTTTCGTACCCTTTCCGTCTTCTCGACCACCAATCATCCTGTACAGGTACGCGGCATTTAAGGCCGGGTAGTAGTCGTCAATGTCAATTCGAAACGCCTCAAGGTAGAGATTCAGAGCTCGGTTGAGAAGATCAAAGTTGATCGTTTCTCGTGAAACTGGCTGACCAAAAACATAGATGCTTCTTCGTTTATACTGTGCTGCCAACATTGAAAGGGTATCAGAGTCATGATGCCCAGCTTGCCAAAGTCCGTAGACGATGTCAGCGGCCTCCTCGTAGGAACCGAGGCGAGTCAAGACATTGGCACGCAATTTCAGGAATTCAACCCGGTGACGAAACGGGTAGACTCGGATATCGTCAACAACAAGGAAACTGTCACGAAGTTGATCCAAAAACCAAAGAGATTTTTCATAGGCGCCGTGAGTTTTTAGAATCTTCGAGACCTCAAAGAGAAAGGCCAGGTTAGCGGTTCCAAGATCGATTATTTCTACGCTCTTAACCAAGGTCGGAATGTCCGGTGAAAAGCGATAGTATTCACACTGCTTTCTCTCGTCTGTTGTCATTGGTCCAATATCAGGTAGATAACTTAGAAGATCCTGGCCAGCGACTCTGTCAATGATTTGATCATTTTCTGAAAATCTGCAAAGGCGATAGACCTCTCGTTCACCGAACTTCTTGGCCAATCGGATCGTGCCAAGTTCATTGAATTTGACTTGTTCGGTCTTGGTTGTCAGAATCTTTTCAAATGCCTCTTTGAATTCAATTGTAACGAAGATCTCGCCTGCGCGGGTTACGGGTTCGATTCGTGCGGCTGTGTTAATGTTGCTCCCAAAAAGATTCACGTTGGCAAGTATCGGATCATCCACGACCTGAACCAACCCAAAATGACCTGCTATTCTTGGGAGCAATTTTGGAAGACCAACAGCGGCGAAGTTAAAGTCGGAAAAGAAGGTTCGGTAAACCAGCATGAATCTGACAGCTTCGTTTCCATCCGAGAACGATGCGAAAATCGCATCTCCCCAGGTATTCCAGGATTTCGCCATAAGTCTGAACGACTGGATCTTCTCCGCAAGAGGCGGAACGGCTTTCTCTTGAAAGAGGATGACTTGGTCTTCTATCAGTTTTGAGAATCCTTTGAGGTCCGTAAAAACTATATAGAGGTGATCAACCATTTCTGTCCCCTTGTTTCACTTGAACGATACTTAAGTATTTCCAATCCTCGGCCCGAAGAGTCAACCTAACATTATTCAACCTGTCGTGCTTCTACCAGAAATGTTCCCATCATCGCCGGAAAGATGGTCATCCTATATATTGCCGATAGCAGTCTAAAATGCTATCCTGTTTATGACAATGTCTATTAAGTATACAATTCGCATAGCCGACTTTGCCTGACCTAACTACATCAACTCGTCTGAGCTCATGGTTTGTTAAACTTTGTAGTCGTCGTTCACATTGAACCTGGTTGGGCGGGGCAATCGTTGCACGCGTTGGTGTAGGGCTCAACGGTCTTGTTTTCCTCAAAACGACCTGCACATCGTAATAAATCATCGTAATACACCGTAATGGTGTAGTTTAAATTACGATGTTTGCCGTACCCCATCTGCCGGTTTTTTAATTTGCTGCACCAATAGCGCAGGCATCGGCATCATCCTCTCAACCATGATCACAGCCGCCGAACGGGCCCGGGTGGCCCAGATGCTCAAAATCGTTACCTCGACCCCCTCATGGGTATTGGGGTACCGGGGAGGAAAGTGGACCATCCGTTTGCCGGGAGACCGGCAAGCCATCCTCGCCTCGGTCCCAGAGTTCCCCAACCACCAGGACATCCTCAACGCTCTGATGCAGATCTTTGGCACTAAGCTGGCGTTTACACCGGAACAGTGCAAAGGTCTGGTCACTGGTCTCAACCAGCTAGTCTGGACGACCCAAGCTATCCTGCGTGAGCGCAAGACCCCCGCGCGCAATCCCGTGTCACAGGCGAGTGCGTGAATTGAGAACGCGGGGTTCACGCGCGTTCGGATCTTCATTCGCGCGCGTGAAATCCACCATCACGCGCGCGAAGCGCGCAAAACGGCGAGTGATCTTGATCGAGACGTAGAAACACGCGGGGAGCGCATGAGAAAACGCAGCCGAGAAAGAGGCGTTTTCGGGAGGGGGTCGAGGTTAACTCGCACCAGGCACAGCGAGAACTCTCATGGATGGGGCAAGCGCTGACGACCAACAGTCGGGCGTCAGCGTAGATTGATCTTTCGGTTGCCTTTGGGCCCTCTCTCTGGAGGTGACCTATCTTCAGGTCATAGAAAAAGGGACCCCAAGCTTTGGATGTACCTTCTCAAGTTACTCCTGCAAGACTCGATTTCCGAAGCGCTTTGTCGGCTTCAGAAAACCAAAAAACTGCTCCCAAAGCCGGAGACGCGTGGTCGGATCGAACCGTACTCGGTTCTGAATTCGACCTTTGTCTTGGCATTCTTGCATGTACTTTCGAGAAATCGCAGGAGAGATTTCTAGCGCTGTTGCGACGGCACGGTAGCCTGCAACTTTCCCCACGGATCCCAATTGGGTTGCCGTTTCCAGATATCGTTCAGCCTCTGGTGTCAGAGGTTGTTTGGAAAGTTTCTTCAATTTCACACCCGTCAGAATTCTTGGTCCCCGAAGGCCTCGATGTTGAGGTTGATGGATGAGAAGGATAGCATTTGCATGGTTGCCAACTCCAAACGCCACAATCAAAAGGAGTTGTAGCCACACCGAATCGGGAGCCGTAAGGAGGTCTTCCAAACTGTAATTTGTCGAGGGGACCTCAGTCAGTGCAGTTTTCTCGAGGAGATTCAGTTTCTCATCGATGGCTGCGATCTCCTCTTTGGCCAAACGGATCTCCCTGGAGTTGTTGCTGGCCTGCGTCATCTGGTCCGCGGGAATAATGGCAATGCGGGCCGTCAGCAGACGTAAGGACTCTCTGGCGGCCTCGAGACGAGTTTCTAGGCGAAGGTGTTCGGGGGTGGAACGAACATCTGCCAGTTGGTCGGCCACGGCCACACCCTGTAGGTTTACGATCTGGACCCTCAAACCAGCAATGGTCACAAGTACCAAAAGGAGGTCCATGAAGACTGCGAAAAACTTGCGGTTATCGGGGAGTCTCCAACAGAGGATGACACTGAAAATCAGGGCAACTGTTTCCACTAGGGCCACCCAGAACCCGGACTCGCCCTTCAGCCAATGAGGAATTTCCATCTGCTGGAGCGCAAGGATGAAGATCAAAATCGAGTAAGCGGGCAATATGAAAAGGACGACGGCGACCACCAGCCGCGCGCCTTTTTCAAAAGTACTGGCATTGTCCATTCTAGCCCCCCTCATCCCACCAGGAAGGCCCGCTGCACAGGCAGGGCTTCCAGAAGATCAAAGGCTTTCAAGTGGGTGTAGCCGGAGGCCGTCTTTTCATCCTTGTGCTCGGTAAATCCCGAGCGCACTGCCTGGCTGAGCCCCGCGGCCCGGGCCCGGGTGACCCAGGTGTGCCGCCACGAATGGAATCCAAGATTCCGGGCCAAACGCTCATCTTCGGTGATGCCGATGGCCGCCATGGCGGCCTTCAGGCTCACCAACGCTGTATTCGAGGTCAGGACCCCATGGCGCCCCCAGGACGGGAAAAGGTAGCCGGTGGTGGGAAGGTGGGGAAGGATCCGATCCAAGATCTCCCGGGCCACAGGAACTTCGGTCCCCTCATCCGTCTTGGAACCGGGCTTGATGCCCCGCACCCTGGCCAGGCTCTTCTTCAGGGTGACGACGTAGAACTCAGTGTCTCCCAACCGATGAAGGGAGATGTCCTCCCGCGACAGGGCCAGGATGGACCCCACGCGGGCTCCGGTGACGGCGGCCAATAGGCTTAGTGAGTATCCACGCCAAGGGGAGTAGTCGGGATGGAAGTTACTGACCTCACCCAAACGGACTTTGCCAGCCCGGGGTGCCCAAACCCGGGGCACCTGTTGGAACGACAGCAATGCCCGAGCTTCGTCCATGGAGAACGCATCACGGCGCCTTTGGACCCGGGGGGCGAACTCCAGCATCGAAGGAACGGGGTTATACTGGATCAGCCGCTTCCGGACCGCCCATTTGAAGATGGGGGACACGGAGTAGAGTACATGTTTGACGGTTTGGGGCGCCAAGCGCTTTTTCGCCAAGAGATGCGTGACCAAGTCGTCCAAGACGTCAGGAGTAATCTCCTCAAGGGGCAGGGCGCCTAGTTGCGGTTTGGCGTGGCACCGGTACGAACGCTCCATGTTGCTCGCATACTCAGGCGAAATGGCTAGAGGGTCCCTGGCCAGTCTGGCGGCCAGGTAGGGGGATGTCTTCCAATCCCAGAAATTATGGCCCAGCTCATCGAGGGTGACTTTTGCGGACTTTTTTGAAGTCAGCGGCTGTTTGCCGTTGTCGAGCATGGCAAGAGCCATCCGTTCGGCGGCGACGCGGTTCCGTTTTGAACCGTCGTCCAGGATTCCGGTGGAAATTTTCTGGTGCTTTTGGGTTTCTGGAAGGTAAAAATAGACGCGCCAATAGGCGTTTCCACTCCGAGTTTTATCAGAAACCAGACTATAAGGGGATGCCAAACGAGGCATAGAAACTCCTTTGCCCTGCAAAACGCCCTACGTTTTGCAGATTTGGTGAGGCAAAGAAGGAACCGAAAGAACCGCCAAGTTCTTATATGGTAAACACTTAGAAAAAAGCGCCTAGTGGGAGTCGAACCCACATCTCCAGCTTGGAAGGCTGGGGTAATAGCCGCTATACGATAGGCGCGGGCAGGGACACATTACTGGAAACCGCCGTTTTCTGTCAAGCGGACGCTTTTCAAAACCCGCCGATCCGGGTACCTTGAACCCATGGAAACGACGAAGAAAGTGTACGATTTTGCCTTCGACCAAGTCCGGGACCAGGTGGCGGGAGCCTTCCGCCGCCAGGGAAACCAAGGGACCGTCGCCGACGTGGTCGCCCAGTCGGGGCTGCCCAAACATCAGGTCGAGACCGTCCTGCCGGCGGTGGTCAGCGAGTGCCGGGGCCAAATGGCCGTCACCGAATCGGGAGAGATCTTGTACCGGTTCCCCCAGGGCCTTTCGAACCCCGAGAAGAGCCTGGGCAAGAAACTGCTCCGATGGACCGCGAAAGCCCTGGCCGCCCTGTTCAAGGTGTGGATCATGGTCATGCTGGTCGGCTACTTCGTCCTGTTTGTCGTGATTCTTCTGGCCGCCATCGCCATCTCCATCGCCCTCAGCTTCGCCAAGAGGGGAGACGACCGCGACGATTCCGGCGGGGGCATCTTTGGGTTCTACCTCGTCACCCGGGTTCTGGAAATGTTCATGCTGCTCTGGCTCTACTCCGGGGACCCCTACGACCGCCAGCTCAAGAAAAAGAAACCCTTCCATAAAGCCATCTTTGAATTTGTGTTCGGCGTCGAAGAGCGGCCCGAAGTCTGGGCCAAGCAGGAGCGCAAGGCCGTCATCAGCTTCGTCCGGCAGAACAAGGGGCTGATCAGCCTCGAAGAGCTCATGGCCGTCACGGGCCGTCCCCGGCTGGAGGCCGACGCCCTGGTGAGCCGGCTGATGCTCGAATACGAAGGCGAGCCCCGGGTCAGCGACGCCGGAACCCTCCACTTCTTCTTCCCCGAGCTGATGAAAACCAGCCTGGGACCCGGCCGGGCCTACGACCTGCCCAACCGCGAGCTCATTCCCTTCTCCCGGAACCCCTCGAAGACCAACGGCTGGATCATCGGCCTCAACGGCTTCAACCTGGTCCTGTCGGCCTATTTCCTCGGTTTCGGCCTCCAGGGTTTCGAAGCCATCCGCCTGGGAGGTGACAACCTCGGCATCGTCTACCTGATCACCACGGCCCTCGTCTCAGCCATCGGCAACCTTGACCTACCCGCGGCCGAAGCCTGGATCGTCGGGGTCCTGGGGGTGGTCCCCCTGGTGTATTCGGCCTTCTTCTTTGGAATTCCCCTGGTCAGGCGCTGGCAGGAAGGGATCAAGAACCTCAAGATCAAGACGGACAACCTGCGGCGGAAGGTGGTTTCGGCTGCCTTGGCCAAGCCCCAAGAAGTTCGCCTCGACGCGGTCCAGCCTGCGGGGGAAACCGATGCCCCGGGCAAACCCGGCCCGGCCCGGGAAGCCATCAAGGAGCAGATGCTCCGGGACCTGGCCGGTGACAAGGCCCTCGACGTGGTCAGTGCCGAGCCCCTGGTCTACTCCGTCCCCGACCTGGCCCGGGAAAAAACCGACCTGGTCGAGGTCCGGAAGAACACCGACCTCTCAAAACTGGCCCTGGGCAAAGTGGTCTTCGACACCGAAGACCGGCTCGAGTAGGTCAGGCCGACAGGAATTCCCATCCGCCGGAGACGATCCGGCGGATGATCTCGGCCTCACTCAGGGGTACCCAGGTCTTGCCTTCCCGGCGGTACCCAAAGGGCCCCTCGAGGAGGGCCGTCAGTCCGGCGTTGAGTCCTTCACTGAGGGACCGGAACGGAGCCAAGTCGGGTTGGTTGAACCGCGGGTCATCCCAATGGAGTCCGCTGGTCATCAGGCAGTCCAACAGCAGTTTGGCGGCCAGGAAACGCCGGCTCTTTTCGATCCCGAAAATCAGCGGCTCTTTCAGAAGCCCGATGACTTCCCAGGTGACCTGCTCGGCCTGGGCGTAACGGCCGATGTCTTTGTCCTGTTCGGTGAGCCGGACGGGAAGTTCCAAGGTGATCCTGTCGAGGTCGGCGACCAGCCGGTTCAGATCGAACAGGCCGGTGGCGCAGTTGAACAGGATGGGGGTCCCGGCTTTCTCGGCGGCCGCCACTTGGTCGGCTCCGATGGCCACCCCGATGTCGGCGCAGTTGAGGTTGCCTGAAGGCTCCCGGTACAAAACGCCGCCCTTCACGTCGACAGGAGTTTTGAAGGCGAAATCAAACGCCGCCGGGGCCCCGGAGAGGGCCAGGAGGGCGAGGCCCCTCAGGCTGGGCAGATATCCCAGGTTGTCCACGTTGCCCAGGTAGGCATACCGGTATCCGGCGGCCAGAAGGTCGGCGTAGACGTTCCGGAGCACCCGGAAATTCTGACCATGTCCCCCGGGAAGGGCATACGGTGCTTCGACCCCGTCTCGCTTGACCGTGAAAAAGCGGCGGGGACTCCCTTCTTTGGCCGGCGTGAAGGTTCCGATGAGTTCCTGGACGGCGGTGGGCGCGGAAACGAAGGGACCCGGGGCATGGGCCGCCAGGTCGGCCAAGGACGGCGCTGTCTGATACCGGATGAGGGCGTGGCGGAGGGGGCCGTCGGTACTCTGGCTGGTCATCTGAAACAGAGTCAGTCCGGGGCCCTGATACCCGGCCCGTTTGGCCGCCAGGTTGATCTGGCACAAGACCCGCAGTTTCAGTTCGAGGTAACTGGGTCCGGGGCTGCCGTCGCCCTGGACAAAAGCCGGCGTGATGCCCTTGGGAAGTCCGGCGGTCTGGGCGGCCATTTTTTCCAGGTCGGCCTTATAGATGCCGTAGAGGCCGGCACCGAGGGCCTGGTTCTTCTTGGAGTCGGTATAGCTGGTGGCCATGCCGCCGTTGAGCACCCCGAAGGCCGTGACCTGACTGATCCTCAGTCCGAGGGCATCCAGCTCCGGTCCATCGAGAGGAAGCGCCTCTTCCGAACCGGCCGGCAGCCAATCTTCGGTCTGGTCGGCAGGAAACAGGGTCTTCAGGGCCGCGGTCGCCTGGGACCGGCTCACCGTCCAGGGACCGTCGCCCCGGAGGTCGAGGATCTGTTTGCCGTCGAGGGGAGGGAAGCCGGCAACGGTGATCGGGGGAGCCGCCAGGGTTCCCTGGTTCAAACGGTCGAGGATGCCCTTGGAAAAAGCCCAGTCGGCTCCCAGGGCTTCAAAGCGGAGTTTCAAATCGTCTTCTGTCATGACATCACACCATCAGCGACAAAGCCGCGTTGGCCGCGCCGTAGAGACTGATGGAGTAATCCTTCACCACGTAAAGCGGAATCTCCTGGAGGACCCTCAGGATGTTGGGGTTGCAGTGCATCTCAAAGGTTTTGACAAACAGATGGTCCTGGGTGAAGAACGTCAGGTTCTTACTGGAGATCCCTCCCGCCAGGTAGAAGCCGCCCCGGGGAATCAGGAAGCTTGAAATGCTCGAGGCCAGCCGGGCATACATCTTCACAAAGGTGACAAAGACCCGCTTGCACCCCTCGTGGTTGAGGGCGGCTTTACTGATGGCTGCGGGCTTGTTGACGTCGGCTTCCCTCAGGATGGCAACGACAACGGGGTCGGTCTTATCGAGGATTCCCTTCTCCAGGTAGTAGTAGAAGAGGTTCTTGATGCCCATCCCGGAAATGCACATTTCGTATTCCGGGACGAGGTCGATGCTTTCCATGATCCAGGCTTTGAAGCCCCGGGTGTCTTCGTCGAAGTCGGCAAAGTCCATGTGACCGCCCTCGCTGGGGAACGCCCGCCACTTTTCACCCATCTTGGCGAGGAATCCCACGCCGAGACCGGTACCCGGTCCCACCACCGCCCGCAGGTCGCCCTGGGGCTCGGGGGTGGTTCCGTCGGGCCGGCGGAGGATTTCAATTTGCTTCGGGTCGTTGATGTCCAGGAGGGGGAGGCCGAAACTGATGGCCGAAAAGTCGTTGATGATCAGGGTGGGAACCCCGAGGGTCTGCTGGATCTCATTGCCGTCGATGACCCAGCTCTGGTTGGTCATTTTGCAGAAGTTGTCTTTCACCGGACCGGCGCCCGAAATGCAGCAAAGGTCGAAGGAGACGTTGGGATACTTTTCCCGGGCCACTTCCATGGTTTTTTTCACCAACGGAGTGAACTGGGTTACGGTCGAACTCTCAAAGACAACCTCGAGGAGGAGGTCGATTTTTCCGTTCGCTTCACCGGCAACGCCGAGGTTGGTGTTGGTGCCGCCCACGTCTCCCACGAGGATTAGCTTGCGGTATTTCTTGTCGATGTCCTTGAACCAATGGGTCTTCATGGGGTTAGATTATACCAACAGCGAGGTTTTCTGCAATGCGATCTTCCCCGTCTCCCCGGCTCCTCTACCTCGATTTCGACGGAGTTCTTTGTGACTCCCTGGAGGAATGCTACCGCTCCAGCTGGCTGGCCGCTTCGGGCTATCAGGTCGGGGACACTCCGCCGCCGGACCCGCCGTTTCACCGGGCCTACCGGGCTGTTTTCGACGCCTGCCGCCCCTTTATCCGCTCCGGGGAAGATTACCTCATGGTCCATCAATGGGCGGCCCGCGGGGCGGTACCCGGGTCCCAGGCCGAGTTTGACGCCAGCCTGACCCTGGCTGGACCAGACACCCTGGCCGCCTGGAAGACGGCCCTGTACGCGGTGAGGGACGAACTCTTGGTGCGTCACCGAACCCTTTGGCTGTCGTGGAATCCTCTCTACCCGGGGATTGCCGCTGCGCTGACTCCCCAGACGGCGAACCCCGCAGTTTGGATCCTGTCGACGAAGAAGGCCGAATTCATCGTCGAAATTCTGGCCCACCACGGGGTGTCTTGGCCCCTGTCCCGGACCCTCTACACGGGACCGCGGAAAAAGTTGGAGATCATCGGGGAATTGGCGGCCTCGGAACCTTCCGAGCTCATCGACGACCAGTACGACCACCTCGATTTCGAACACCCGACCTGCGTGTGTTCCCTGGCGCTCTGGGGGTACGTGGCCCCGGGGGCGGCGGCCCTGTCTGTCCGGAACCTGACCCTGGCTCAAGCCGTGGAACGGATCAGCGGGTTTCCGCTTCCGGGTCCTCATCCCGCCGGGTGAGCAGCGAAAGCTCGTCGGCCGTGATCACGTCCTCTCTCTCGTCCTCTTGGCTGACGAGGCGGAGAAGGGTGCGGATTTCTTCCACATCGGCTTCGTGGCTTTCCCGGCGCTGGAGGAACTCGTTCCGGTAGGGTTCCAGGGCCTCGTGCATTTCACCCGATCCTCCCATGATGGAAGAAAGGAGCTCGAGGAACGAGCCTTCGACCTTCACCAGGTTGTAGAGGTATTCGGCCCGCCGGATCAGGTTGGGATTTTCTTTCAGGGTCGACAGGATTTTATCGAGGGTGGCGTCCACAAACCTCAGGTCCGCCAGGATCTTGTCTTGGAAATAATCCGGATCGATGGTCAGCTGAAGACCCTCGCGCAGGCCCTTCATCTGGAGGTTGAGGTAGAAAAGGTCTTCTTCGTAATGGATCTTGCTTTTCATGGGTCTCTTGGTGGTGCGAATTGACAGTAAACCATAGCTGTGATAGTTTGGCAACGCCTCTTTATCCGGCCCGTTGGGACCGGATCTACCCGTCATCGAACGGGAAAAGTCCGCAAGGAGGACCAATGCGCACTTACGAAGTCGTGTTCATCTTCCGGCACGAGAACGACCACTTTACGAAGGGTCTGGATTTCGTCCGGAACGAACTCAAAGCCAACGGCGCCAATATCGTCAAAGAAGAAGATATGGGCGAACGGAATCTGGCGTATCCGATCAAGAAGCAGGAACGGGGACACTATGTCCTGTTCAATGTGGAATTCGACCCCTCCAAGGTGTCCGAAATCGACAAGAGCTTCAAGCTCCAGACCGAAATCCTGAAGTTCCTGTTCATCGTGCAGGAAGCCTAACGGGTCAGTCATGGCAGGCGATATCAATCAAGTCATCCTGGTCGGCCGCATCACCCGAGACGCCGAACTCCGCTACACGGCCTCCGGTACGGCTCTGTGCAACTTTTCCATCGCGGTCAACCGCCGTGTGAAGAAGGCTGAACAGTGGTCCGACGAGGCCAGTTTTTTCGACCTGACCCTCTGGGACAAACAGGCTGAAAACCTCAACAAGTACCTCGTCAAAGGGACGCAGGTCGCTGTGCAGGGCGAATTGCGCCAGGATCGATGGGAAAAGGACGGGCAGAAGCAAAGCAAGGTGCAGGTGTTTGTGAGCAACCTGCAATTGCTGGGCTCGGCCCGCGGCGGAACTGGTGAAGGGAGAGGCCCCGAATCCAGTTACAACGCACCGTCCCGTTCCCCCGAACCCCAGCGGCCTTCGGAGCGTTCACAGGCTCCGCAGAAACCCGCTGCCGACGACTTTGATCCACACGCCTACGAAGACGACATTCCGTTTTGATACCTCGAGGAGGGGAAAACATGTCTTTTGAAAACGAACAGAAAGAATTGGAAGAATCTCTGGACAAGGGAGCGACCCGCCCCGGTGACGGCGGCGAACGCCGCGACGGCGGCGACCGCGGCGGACGCCGCGGCAAGGTCTACTTCAAGAAGAAGATCTGCAAGTTCACGGTCCACAAGTGGCCCTGCGACTGGAAGCGGACCGACATTCTCCAGAAGTTCATCACCGAGCGGGGCAAGATTCTTCCCCGCCGGATCACCGGCACCAGCGCCAAGTTCCAGCGCAAACTGGCCCGCCAGGTGAAGATCGCCCGGGTCTTGGCCCTTCTTCCCTACGTGAAGAACTGAGGCTGAAGGTGACGAAGGACGAAAGCCGTGCCCGGGGCCTTTGGGTTCTGATGACGGTTTTGGCCGTGGCGGCCTACCATCTGAGCGTGTTGGGAGTGGTTTTTCTCCTCCCCCTCGCTTGGATCGAAGCCCGTCAAGGACGGCGTCCTTTCTTGTATGCATCGGTGCTGGCGGCGGCCGGCATCGGCGCTTTGGAAATGGCCATGAAGGCCCTGATGCGTTCGCCGTGGACCGTACTGGACACGGCGGTGCTGGGACTTCCTCTGGTGCTGATCGCCGGCTGGGCGGCCATCGTCATGATGGACCGGTTGGGCTGGCGGTTTCTCTACCGTCTTTTGACGGTGACCGCCGTCGCCGGTCTTGTCCTGTTTCCTTTGGTGGCCTTTCTGTTCAAACAGGAGGCCTTCATCCAAGTCGTAGAGAAATCTTTCGACGAGGTATGGAAGCAGGTATTCCAGACTCCGGGGCTTGATGCTCCGGGGCTCATGGGAAAACTGGACCGGTCGGAGTTCTTTGAACTGTTGAAACAAGCCTTCTTGGGCAGTTTTCTGTTGGTGTTCTTCCTGTTTTGGGCGTTCACCGGCCGGATTTCCCGCGTTTTTGATCCCGTTGCGGCATCAAGAACACTGAAGGACTTTTTCGTCCCGCCCCAGGGAGCCTGGGTGCTCTTGGCGCTCTGGGGAGTCATCCTCGTCCAAGGGCTCCTGGCTCAGAAAGGGGTCAAATGGGAGATGGGCTTCCTGCAATACGTCGCGCTCAACGCGGCGTGGGTGGCCTTGGTGGTCCATGCCTTGGCGGGCTGGGGCATCGTGAACTCTCTGATGGACCGGTGGCGCCTGCCCCGGTTCGGACAAGGGGCAGTCCGGTTCTCGCTGATCTTCTTTCTGATGGTTCCTGGGAACGGTCAGGTGTTGATTCTGGTGGGGCTTCCGGTTCTGGCAGTGTTGGAACTCTGGGTGAATTTTAGGAAGAATACGCAAGGGGTAGGATTATGAAGATCATTCTGCTGAAAGACGTGGAAAATCTGGGGGACGAGGGCGAGGTCAAGACCGTTGCCGACGGCTACGGCCGCAACTACTTGCTCCCCCGCGGTTTCGCCACCCTCTTCTCCAAAGCCGGCTTGACTCTCATCGAGCAGCGGAAGGCGAAGATTGAGACCCGCAAGGACGAAAAGAAGAAGGCCGCCCTCGGTCTCAAGGAAAAGCTCCAGGGACTCAACCTGGTCATTTCCATGCCCGCCGGGGACAATGGCAAGCTCTTTGGAGCCGTGACCAACGGTGTCGTGGCCGACCAGCTGGCCGCGGCCGCCGGAGTGAGCATCGACAAGCGCAACGTGAGCATCCATGGCAACGCCATCAAGCTCGTCGGCGTGTACGATGTGAAAGTCCGGGTCATGGACCGGGAATACGCTGCGATCAAGGTTGAAGTGAAGGCTCTGGCCTGAGTTCATGGGGAAGGAACGGGTCCCTCCGCACAACCTCGACGCAGAAGCGGCGGTGCTGGGGGCCCTTCTCCTTTCCAAGGAGGCTTTGGACACGGTAGTCCAAATCCTCCGGCCCAACGATTTCTATAAGCAGGCCAACCGGACCCTGTTCGAGGCCATCTTGGCCATGTCCACCGAGGGTCAGGAAGTCGACGTGCTGACGTTGAGCCACACCCTGGGCAAGTCCGGGAAGCTCGACATGGTCGGCGGCATGGCTGCCGTGGCCCTCTTGAGCGAATCGGTCCCCTCGGCGGCCAACGCCGAGTACTACGCCCAGATCGTCAAGGGCGCCGCCGTCCGGCGCAACCTCATCGACGTCTCCAGCAAGCTGATCATCCAGTCGTACGAAGAGAACGTCGAAAGCCGGCAGCTCATCGAAGAGGCCGAAAAGAAGATCTTCGAGCTGGCCGAAGAACGGTCCAGCGGCAACTACAAAAAAGTCGGCGACATCGTCACACTTTCGATGGAACGCATCATCGCGCTTTCCAAGAGCAAGGATGTGGTCACCGGCGTGCCGACGGGGTTCAAGGACCTCGACAGCACCACCACCGGGTTCCACGCGTCCGAGTTCATCATCATCGCGGCCCGGCCCTCCATCGGAAAGACCACCTTCGCCCTCAACCTAGCGTCGTACCAGGCGATTACAAAGAAGATCCCCGTGGGGTTCCTCAGCTTGGAAATGCCCGACCTCGACCTGGTGGACCGCATCCTGGCGTCCGAGGCCCGGCTGGATTCGAGCAAGATCCGGAACGGCTTTCTCCGCCCCGCCGACCTCACCAGCCTGCGCGACGTGGTGCCCTCGGTGTACGAGGCTCCCCTCTACATCGACGACACACCCAACATGAAGCTCCTGGACCTCCGGGCCCAGGCCCGGCGCATGAAGGCCAAGAACGACATTCAAATTCTTTACGTGGACTATATCAGTCTCATTGGTCACGAGAACCCGAACATGCCCCGCCATGAGCAGGTCTCTGACATCTCGCGTTCCCTGAAAGCCCTGGCCCGGGAACTCAAGATTCCCGTTGTGGCCCTCAGCCAGCTCAGCCGGGCCACCGAAGAAAAGAAAACGCCGGGGTTGGCCGACCTCCGGGAATCGGGCTCCCTGGAGCAGGACGCCGACGTGGTTCTGTTCCTTCACCGGAACCGGGGGACCGACCGGGACGCCAAGGATACCAACCACCAGGTCATCGAGACCGATCTGATCATCGGCAAGCAGCGGAAGGGACCCATCGGCACGGTGAAGCTTGGTTTCCTCCCCCAATACACCCGATTTGAAAATTTCGATGGCGGTCACGACAACTGACCCCTATACTCGAAGGAGAGGGGGCCATCGATGGGATTCCAAGAAAAATATGACCTGAGTCTGCTGGTGAACGAAAAGGAACGGTACGTTCTGACTGAGCTGGAGAGTCAGTTGAAGGTCCGGACCGAAGTTTGCCGCTGCCAAGAATGCGTCCTCGACATGGTAGCCCTGGCATTGAACCACACAAAACCAACCTACCGGGTCACCCTCCTCGGGGCGATTTACGCCCGGGCCGAGGACGATGACGTCCATCAAGAGATCGTGGTGGCCGTCCAGGGAGCCATCGACAAGATCTACACCAACCCCTCCCACGCCAAGGGTTAGGATTTCCCGAACAAGCCGAGGTCGTTGAGGGTGGTGAAGAGGAGCAGTCCCAGCACGAGGACCACCCCGACCTGCTGGTAGGCCAGGAGCGCCTTGATTCCCAGCCGCTTCCGCCGCAGGCCCTCGATGAGGCTGACGACTATGGACCCGCCGTCGAGGGCGGGGATGGGAAGCATGTTCATGAGGAAGAGGGCCAGGCTCAAAAAGGCCAGCAGATGAATGAAGGTGGTGATGCCGAAATCGAGGCCCAGACCGAAGGCCGAGGATACCGCTTCCGTGCCCTGCCCGACGATGCCGATGGGCCCGGAGAGCGACTGGACGGGGTCTTCTTTTCCCGTGAAGAGCCGGGCCAAGCCGTCGACCATTTGCCCGAGGAGGCCAAAGGTTCGCTGTGTGCCCATGACCAGGGCGTCCCAGGGCGCCATGCCCACGGCAGGGTAGACGGGAACCGCAAATGCCAATCCCAAGGGAACCTTGGGACCTTCAGACACCAGGGTCAAGCGTTTTGTTCCACCGTCCCGCTTCACCTCCACCTGAAAACTGGGCTGCTGGGACGACCCCACCTTGGCGAAGAAACTCTGGTCGGCGGCCACGGCTTGGCCGTCGACGGCCACGATGGTATCCCCAGGCCGAAAACCCGCCAGGGCTGCCGGGCTACGGTCTTTGACCGAACGGATGACGGGGGGATTGAACGGGTAGATCCCGACCACGGGCCTTTTGGCCGCCGCGTCCCACAGGGGGACAACCCGCTTCTCCAGCTTCATCCCGTCACGCTCGATGGTCCAAACCATTTCCCGGCCTTGGCTGGCGAGAATCGCCGCCTGGAGCTCGGAAAAGGCCCGGAGCGGTTGGCCGCCCACCGCGGTGATCCAGTCGCCGCTGGCGAGCCCGGCGGCTTCGGCGGCGGTACCGGTCCGTCCGTCGACCTCCGAGGCCAACAGGACCCGGCTTGCCGGCCCGGTAGACGGGGTGCCGCTCAAGGCGAGCAAGACGAAAACCAAGAGGGCGGTCACCAAGTTGGCTGCCGGACCGGCGGCGCTGATCACGATGCGTTTCCAAGCCGGGGCGCCGAAGAGGGACCCGGGGGTCGGTTCCAGTTCACCATCTTGGCG
>JAULBY010017090.1:0-20446 GCA_032358315.1 Ophiocytium majus
CGCCATATACGTTCATACAAGAGGGTCACCGTATTTTCAACGTACAAATATACGTTATACGTAGAATCGTATTAATACGTTATACGCCGTGACACATCACTACTCATGCTCACACGTATCACCACCTCGAACCAGCTTCAGCAACCACTGCGCACAGGAATGCGGGGGGTGCGCTGGCCACGCGCACACGGCCGGCAGCGCGCTCGCTCGCCTACAGATGGCCAGGATGCGACTCAACCAACTTCAACAATGGCAACACTGCGCGGCAGCGCGGCCAGCATGCGTGCAGAGCGCTTGCTCGCCTACAAATGGCCAAGATGCGGCGCGCTAGCTCACCTATAGATGGCCAGGATGCGGCGCTGCGAGGCGGGGCGCACGACGCGGCTGCGCTTGTAGACGCGCTGCATGGTGTGCATGGACTCGGACGCATACGAGAACACAAAGCCCAGGACCGCCCACGCGATGCCCGTCAGCAGCCCCATGTTGAGGCCAAACGCCTGAATGGCGAAAAAGGTCACCAGCAGCACCAAGTATTCGTGCCACAGCAGCTTGCTGCGGACCTGCGCAGCCAAGGGTGGGTGGGGGGGGGGGGGGTGAAGTATACTTGAAGTTATACTTGAAGTTGCAGCAAGCGCAAGCTCGTGGACCGTCGTGTGGTGTGGTGACGCGCCCCACCTGCCGTCCCCCGGTTGGAAGGCGCAGCTGGCGGCCATGCGAGCAAGGGCGGCAATCGCTCGCTGTGGCAGCGCATTGCAACCATGGCGGCAGTATGCAATGCTGCAAAGTGCGGCGCACGTGCGTGACCATCTCTTCCACTCCAGCACATTGCACATACACAGCATGCGCCACCCGCCCAGTGCATGCACGGCCGCGCGACAAGTTGCATGTCACACGGCCACGGCGGTGTGCGTGCGCGATCACTGCTGTACCCTTGCTGCCACTGTGGCTGCAGTGTGCCTGCCCCTGGTAATATGCGCTTGACATCAACCGCAGGTCTGCATATACTGTATACTTTCAAGTATATGCTTTGTAGTACTGCAGAAATATGTATAATGCCACGTGGTTTTGCTGGTAGATGTGCTCGCTTGACGGCGCTCGCTGACCTCTACCAGCCACTCAATCATGAGCTCCCACGCGATGAAGATGAGCGTCGCGCTGAAGAAGAAGAGGGGTACATACCTGCGGCACCAGTAGTGGGCACAGTGTGAGAAGGCGGAGCATGCGCTGTTGGTGCTGAGCATGATGCAAGGCGGCGGGCATACGTTCTGGATCGTGAGCTGGCGCACACTGCACGCAACCTACCTCGGTGCAGGTGTAGCTGCCAGTGCCGCCAGCGCCACTGCACCTTGACGCGTCAACAAAGGCACTATGCCACACAATCCGAGCGATGCAAGGGCCTCAAGACCAGGCATGGGGGGGCCGAGGTGTGACGTGTGGCAGCAGGCATCCGGTGCCTGCGCGTTGCAGCGTGCACTTGGTGCGCGCGTCTGTGTGCGCGTTGTTGAGTCATGCGCAGGTGAGCAGGGCCAGCAGGGGTGCATAGGCGTGCTAATGGAAGCACCACCATCTGGTGAGCATGCGCACACCGGCACACTGCACTGCTGACCGCGTGTTAAGGCACGTCAGCAAGGCCACCAGAGTGTACATGGAATGACCGCGCGCGCACAATGAGTCAGGGGAGCAACCAACCGCCGGCGCGCTGCGGGTGCACGTTCACTCCCAACTGAGGGTTGCACACAGACTATGTGACATAGTGCATGCAAGGCACATCTGCTGCGCGTGCCGTGTCTGCGGCTATCCGGCTGGTGCATCGGCAAACACGCACAGATACACACAGCAAGCGCCGCGCACTCCTGCCACTCATGCTTTGCGTGCCGCAGCAGCCCCCCCCTCCGCCCTGTGCCGCCCCGTCCGCTGACAAGCGAGGCCGCGCCGACGCAGCACGGACGCCGCGCCCACCCGGCGCGTCATTGCAGCAAAGCAAGCGTGCATGGCATGGCTCAGGCCATGACTGGGCGGCTCACATGAGGGGGTCGATCGGCGCGAAAAAGACCATGAGCTCCGCAAACATGACAATGCTGCCGGTCAGGCGGGACCTGGCGCGGCAGCGCACAGGAAAGGGTGGGCCAAGGAGGGGCGGGGGGGTGAGCGCCTGGTATGGCAACACGTGTGTGCGGCGCGGCGGGCACGGTGGCAGTGCTGCATGGGTGGTGGTGGGCACGTGAGGTGATGTTGGCGCTGTCGTCAAGCGGCGGCGCGCAGGCCGCACGCCCCTGCCATAGGAGCGGCTGGTGGTGGCATGACATCCGGAGGCAGCCGCCTAGCAACAGCATCAAAATGCACCAGAGCTGGCAGGCCAAAATGGACGCGCCGCCACCAAACACAGAATGCCTACCACAATGATGTTGCTACAATAATACTTCGAAGCACCAATTTAATGAGCAGCGGCGCTGGTGAAGGCGCTGCCTGGCATTGCCACCCACTGAGTGGGCGACCGGCCCACGCACCTGCACTTGGTTCGGTAGGTGAAAATGGTCTGGGAGAAGATGTACGAGCCCGGGAAGCCCCCCAGGATGCCGGACACGCAGTTGCTCCAGCCGACCACCTGCAGCTCCGTGTTTGTCTCCAGCGGCTCCCCCATGTCCATCTGCAGCAGGCGCCGTGCATTGAGTTACATCATGTACATAAAAAGTACTTCAGAAGTACACATACATAGGCCGGTACGGGATGAGTGGTACCAGTATTTATTTGACATGCTGCAGCAGTACGTCATGCGCACAGGGCTTTCCGTGACACAAGCGGAGCCACATGCAGAGTATGCTGGCCGGTGTGCGTACTTGGAAATTTGATGTGAACGTTGCACCGCCAAACAGGCAACACCAAGCAGCGCAGCACATGAGGCGGGCCGAGGCGGCGGGCACTAGCCATGTGCTAAGTATTGCCGTGGATGGCTACGCTGCTGCGTGTGCAATCACCGCCCACAGCAGCATGCACTACTACAGTGTGCCGCTTGACCGCGGCCTGCAGGCGGCATGCAATACGCCCAACACACAAACAGAAGCTGCTCGGCTCATGCGCTGTGGCCGCAGGTGCAACCGTGCACAGGCGCCGCACGACCTGGGCCAGTACAGCTGCATACACCAGCTTTTGGATGCGCGCTGCATGCAATGCTATCTGCGTCAAAGCACGGCTGCCTGCGGTCGCCGCTGCTGGAGAGTGCTAGCATGCTTCATGAGCTGCAGCAGTGGTGCAGGCTGGGTTATGGCCATCCAGGGTGGCTTGGCACGATTTGCAGCACACACATGTGCTCACCTCGATCGCAGCCACGTCGAGGCTGGAAGTTCCGGTCGAAGCATGCGCCAATGGCAGCAGCGTCAGAAAACAGGCAACGGTGCAGAAAACGAGGTAAGTACTGCCCACTAAGGTGTTCTGCAACAGCCGGTGGAAGCGCTTCATTGGTGGCCAGCTTCAAGTAATCTGCATGCGGGCAGGTTCAAGTACACCACAACCAACTGTTCCGGGCCATAAACAGTGTGCAGGCATTTATGACGTGGGTGCTTCCGGTAGATGTGAGGACCGGAGTCACATACTAGAAGTATACTTCGAATTATACAAAAACTGATAAAGCCACTGCCATCCATGCCACACCCACATGTCGGCAGTGTGGTCCAAGCTTTGCGGCGAAGGCACTTGAGTCGTTGCTGACATGCGCACCTTCTAAGCAGTCTCACAAGCGCTAGACCAGCGCCGCTAGTGTGTGTCACATCAATTGCAAGTGGTGCTAGCTCCTACGTGGCGCCACCTCAGCTGCTGCATGGCACCCACACCATATGACATGCACATGTGAAGCCTCAGGATGGGTGAGCTCCATGCGCCAGTGCTCCATAGCGTGACATTGCATCACCAGCGATGCCGCCTCTTACAGCCTATCAGCAACCATCGAACCACCAGGTGGAATCGTTCAAAAGCAGCCGGCTGTGCCATCGCCCGCGCCAAAAAGCAGCCGGCTGCGCCATTGTCTGCCCCACTGAGACCACGACAACCAGAGGTGGGCGCTATGCTGGCAGTACATTGCGTACCCAACGCAACGCTACAGTGGACATAGTGTGCGCATAGCATGTCACCATGGAGTGATCAATGGCAACCTTGCGTGTTCATGCTAAACCAAAAACTATAAGAATTTAAAGGTATCATACTCTATCGACTACATGTACTTCATACACTTCAGCACTTCAGCAGGTGGTAAGTAGCAATTCGATTCCGGGATTGAGGTTGAAGTTTGTGTGCCATTTTCATCGGCACCTCACACGCTGCACACCATACCACTCACAGGTAGCGCACGGCATGAACATTGCTTGGTACCGTTCCCATGGCACAACTAGCGCACGACCGCGCGCGAACAGGGCAGCTGTGCACATGACTTATTCATGCTATACGCCAATCTCTTGGATGAAATTCAAGGCTGCCTCAGGTCTCCTTACTACACAAAGCCTGATGACATGTCACCATCAGATGTCTAGTACGTCACATACTTCGAGTATTATTAACATATACTTCAGAAGTACATCCACATTTGTATGCTATACACTTGGAAGTACTACGTATATTCACCACAGCACCTATGCCATGCAACACCAACCGTACTGCAACCCGCCAATGAACTGCACTACACTATACACTGTGTGTGCACCACCCCACACGACCACTGCTCATGCAGTGGGCGCACAGAAACGGTAACAGCAGCTCTGCCGCCTCTGCCATGCCCGCACCTGCTGCTGAAGGCCACCACCACCACCATCCCCGCCCACACCGGTAGCACGTACGGCAGCACGTCCCAGCGGATGGAGCCCATTGTGTACATGGCGGCGGCGTCCGACCACTCCGCCGCGTCCCTCTCCGCGCCCACCAGGCCCACCGAGCGCGCGTCCTGCGCACACAGACCACATGATTTGCATGTAATATACTTCAAAAGTATTTACTTCAAAAGTGTACTTGAAGTACACATTATATAGCACCATTACTCTCGGTCACAGACCGCATGATGTGTGTATGAAAAACAGTTGTTGACGAAGAGGTGTGTGTGCCGCGCCGGAGCGGCGCGAACAGAAGCGCGCGCGCTTGCATGTCTATCGGCGGCGGCATGGTGTTTGGGTGCAAGCACTGTGTGTGTGTGTGTGTGTGTGTGTGTTCTCTGTACTGCCATTGTCACATGCACAAACACATGGTGGGTTTCTCATTGTAACGGCATGCCCATGCGGCATGCAAGCTGAGCAGCAGCAGCAGTGGTGCATGTGCGGGTAAGCGGCGGCGTGGCGTGCATACATACATGTACATGTGTGCGTACATGTGTGCATACATACATGTATGCATACAAACATGTACATACCGAGAGGCTGTGGCCAGACACCCCCAGCAGTATGTAGAAGACCAGCGGCACCAGCACCATGCTGCCCGGCAGCGCCGCAAAGTGCTCGTAGCGCCTGCGGAGCGTGTGCGCGCAGGTTTGGAGGCGCGCCATGGTTACATGCTGCTGCTGCCCTGAGTGGCGGCGCACTGGGTTGGGGAAGCAAAGCCCCACAGCAGCCTCTTTTGAGGTGCTGGCGCCATGGTGAGGCGCCTCAGCTACGGGGCACAGTCAGCGCAGCAGCGCGGCACTGTACGGGAAACGTGGAGCAAAGACAACAACTCTGCGAGCTCTGTGTGTGTGTACAATTAAGTATGCTTCCGTATTGAATACTGCCACTTGAAGTGATGAATTAGAGATACATACATATCTATGAGTTTTTTGTATATATCCATATACTTCAGAAGTATCTATTTTTTAAATTCAAATCCTTCTGAAGTACTTCCAAGGTGGTAATATAATCAATAATCAAATACTATAGTAGTAGTATGACTGTCAGGAAAAAAAACTGGTTGGGGTGAGGTCCACCAATTGGAAGGCACCAGCCGCTCTCTTATGCCCACAATGTGCACGGCGCTTGACCATACCGCCCAGAAAACAGGGGAGGAACGGCAACAGCTAGACAGTCATGTAGTTCTGTCATGCACTCCACACACAGCCTTTGTCATGTATCACAGTTGGTGCGGCAAACAGGAAAGCGTGTCTGCCATTGCTGTCCGTTTGAGCTGAGTGAGCACACCAGTTTCCCCTTGAAAACGGCTGCATGCGTGTTCGCTCAGAGGCAGTCTGCTGGTCATTGGGCATGTACTGATTGCTGTGTTGTTTCCTCAGCAATGGGGTCGGAGGTCATGTGTGAGTAACACATCAACACCTGAAAGGCCGAGCCAGTGGCTGGGACGGCAAGTGGGTATGGCCACATAATACACAACCGATGTCATGCTCATAGAAGTGTAAACCACATAGTAATAATATCATAATAACAATAATGATAATATCATAATAACAATCATGAGCGCACACATGTACCAGACACACAGAGTGTCGACGGTCTCCAACCAAAAAAGAGAAGAAAAACTTGAAGTGGTACAGTTTTATGCGGAAACTTCAGTTAATGTGTCTGTAGAGCAGCAGCTTTGACAGCATCGGCCAACTCACAATGCTGCCTCGCCCCCAGACCAACAAGAGCGGCCGCATACATATTGTCATGGCCACATAAGAATTGCTGCTGCATGGCATTCTGCACACTCCGCCTGCCAAAACACACCCATGGTCACTGCCTCCATGCTGCGCTGTGAACTCCGACACCAGCTGCCGCCACCGGCCACAAACTTCACAGCAGCAGCTAAATTTCTTTTGCCGACACGCGCGCACCTGCTGACGTACGAAAACAGCCCGCCCGCCAGCAGCCCCGGCAGTATGAGCAGCAGCATCTTGCGGCTCGACAACAGCTCCTTCCAGTCCTCCAGGTCCTCCACGGTCTTTCCCGCGCTCAGGCTGATGCCCGCCTCCAGACAGAAAAACCCTATGAAGGCCAGGTACCTGGGCGCAGCAGCGAAATTTGATCCATATTTTCAAGTAAAACACACACAAAATACGGGCAGCGCGGCGGCAAGAAGGGGTGGGCAGTGGTGAGTGGAGGCGGCAGGTGCGTGTTGTGGGGCTAGCGGCGCCGCTGCAGCAGCCGCTGTGGTTATGCGCCAGCGGCGGTGACAGTCATGCGGTGCTGTGAGGGGTGTGACAGGCTGAGTGTGGGTTTTGATGCGTGCTGTGTAACAAGTTGGTGTCTGCGGTGCCAAGCATCGGGAAAAGGTTTGTGTGATGAGCAAGTGCGCCGAATGCACGACGGGTCAAGCAGCGCGGATTTAGTCAGCAACGCCTCTGTCAGTGACACAGCAGAACAGAAAGAGGAGGGCGTACAAACCACATAACAAACCATGCCTACCAAAACTCACAGCTTTTCACTGATAACATTTGTAAACTGTGAAAACTTGTACCTACCTATTATAATCAGTAATGCGGATGCAACAAACCTAGGGCAGAGCTCATAGTTGACGCCATGGCAGTGAAATTACTGTGCACAGTATTAGTACTCCGTGTACAAAGTAACAAGATTGCACCACATGAAAACTCACCCGCCGACGACAGGCATGGGCAGGTACGACACAAATCGTGCCAGCTGCAGCTTTCCGATGATCACCAGGCACACCCCCAGGGCCATGGTGCACACGGCGGTGACCGCGACGGCCGTGGTGACCACCACCTCTGGGGGTTCATCAGCCAGCCGGGTGGCGATTATGGCTGTGATTTTGCTCAGAAAAATGAGGCCTGGGGGAGATATTGAGATACAGGGAGATGGCAATAGCGCGTCTCAGTGCTGGTACGCTGGATTTTGACGGAGTTGCAGCAGGGAATGTGTACACGGAGTTGGAGGAAGTACCGATGCCGTGGGTGCTGTTTGGCGGGACCGGCGGGGCGGCAGTGCTAATAATATAACACCAGGGCATGTGTGCGGTGGGGTGCCTGGACTCACCTGCGTCCTGCACCTGCCCGATGGCGAAGGGCAGTGTGGACAGAACGCTGAAGCACAGCTGGTGTATCGCGCTGGAGAAGAGAACCAGCTTGGAGAGGGCGGGCATGTAGGGGGTGAACACCGGGGATCCAAATATGATGATGGCATAGCCGTCTGCAGAGAGGGCGTCAGTTGCAGGGCAGCAGCAGCAGTGATTAGCTGTGTGCATCCCAGCAGCGGCAGCAACCAGTCCGACAACGGGCAAAGACAGAGCAAAACCCTGAGAGCGCGCGGAGACCGCCTGGGGCCTGCAAGCACTCACATAGAACTGGGATGCACATGATGGTGTTGACCAGCCCGTAGACGCATGATGCTATGAACTCCTGCAGCGCCGAAACTCCACCACCAGCGCTTCCCGTGTGCTTGACGCTGCCGTCCAGGCTCCCCTTGCGAAGCGGCTCTGCAGCCGCAGCAGCAGCCGTCGTCATCGTGGAGACTGCAATGGCGGGTCGCCTGTAACTGGCTGCTGCTCACTGCTGAAGATGCCGTGCGCGCTTACATGCCAGGCTGGCAGACCATGATACGGTCTGCTGCAGATACTGCTGCTGGCCCCCACACCCGTGCAGTGACTGCTCTCACACACACCGGAGTTGCAGGCCACCACCGCGCGATGGAGGGGTCTGTACTCCGGCCGCAGATATTGCATGAGCGTTCGAACGCGCGTGGAGTGCAAGTTCGAACGCGTGCGGACGTGCGTGAGACGTTCTGAACGCGTGGGTGTGCAGACGAAACTACACAGCATCCGACATCGATCCGGAGATCTACAGAGAAGAGGAAAGGGGGAGGGGGGGAGTATGTATGTATACACGTGCATCTGCAGGTCTCCTAAGCTGCTGGGACATGGGACTTGTCGCTGAGTACTTCAAAAAGTTGTTTTATTTATTTGCACTTGGGGGCGTGCAAGACTCTTCTGCAGCTAGAGCCCATGACATATGCATGCCAGCACGCTCACTGGCGGCCATGACACAAATGAAATGCACGACAAAGTATGTGTACGGACCAAGAAGAGGTCTAGTGGGTGCCCGCAGGCTAGCTAGGGCTCGACCTGCCAAGGCAGGTCACCCTCCAGGGTGCCATGCAGGGCCACGCGCTCTCCCCCGCCCACACCAGCGCCCGCCCCACACCCCCCTGGCGATGTCATGTAGACAAGCACGCGCTGAGACAGCGCCATATGCAGTGCTGTAGACAAAGATGCGCGGACTGCGCGAAAGAGCAATGCACTTGAGGCCAGAGGGGGAAGGCCCCGTCTGACTTGCGTGCCTGCCAGCCCACTCCTCCGCAACCGCACCCAGCACGCGCTCACCCTGGTCCCCCAGGCACCCAAAGGTCCCGACTGCCATAGTGGCAAGGTTAAAGCAATTCCGGTCATAAGAACCAGAATAGTGGGACTCCTTGGAGGCCTGGCAGAAGTAGTTCAATTTGATTGCACGGTGGGCGTGCAAGAGCCCAATGGCATGCATGCCAGCACGCATGCCCGGCAATGCATAGACACGAACTCGCACTTTTGAACAACCAAAAGCAAGCACAGATTTGCGTGCGCATGCACGGTGCGACGGATGGCCGTTACAGGTGCATCAATTATACTAAGGCACAACATCAGTTGCGACATGCTGCGTAGAAACGCATGATGTGTTCAGCTTGAACTTGCAGTAAACCTGTTGAACCCGAGGCGCCATGGCCCTTAGGAAGGGCATGGGACCGCAGAGCCTCACCAGCGCCGTGTTTATATTGTAGCTTGACACTGTGCTGTGAGTGTGCGGCGTGCATAAAGAGCATGAGGCAGAGCACTAGTACGCAGTGCATGTTCAGCCGCCAGCCGGTGATGAATTTGCGCCGCACCACAGCGGCGCAGCGACAGCGTATGCAAGAATTGCTTGTGCAGTGCTTAGTATGTACCACTTCAAAGTGTACCACTGCAGTAACATTGACTACTGTGGTAGCCAGGAGAACGCGCTTAGTTGTATGTGACTACGCAGTTGTGGTCTCTCTTGGTACGGTACCGAGGTGGCCAGGCTCGGCACCAAAGCCCTCACACCCGGCAAGGTGGAGACCGGTTGCGAGGGAAAACTACGCTTTTTAGTACTTTGGTGCTGGTGCTTGGTATTGCTGCCTGGGTGGCGGATGCATTCCCTCTATGATCAGCAACTGGTGCTGCCACAGGCAGCTCTACCTAACGCTACTACCAACCAGGCTACAAACGCATGTGCTACATGTACTGGATGCAATCAACGAAGTAGATGCCACCGCACGATGCAAGCCGGCGCAGCAATGGGCCTGAGCTGCAAGCTGTTATGTGAAAACCATAGCAAAGCATGTGCGTTTTTTAAACAGCGCTATAAATTCTGGACTGTGGTTTGTCACGTGTATACACGCCATGTAGCTGGGCATGCCGCCAGCCAGCGTAAGCACTGCCTGTCATCTGTGTACCTCCCATTTGTGAACATACGCCATGCGGTCATCAGCTACTTGCACTGCACAGGGGCGGCTTGCCTCGGACACAGGGACAGCCCCAGAAGGGGCGGCAGGCGGAGCCACCGCCGCGATTCCAGAGGAGAGCAATGCTCTCCTGCGACAACGCTTTCCCCAGCGTCGCTGGCCGCCTTTCAAGTGCTCAGACTCGCGTGAGGAGCATGCTGCCCGGAATAGCACAGACCTGGATGCTATGCAACAAGAGAAAGCCGCGTGATACCACAAGACCGGCCAGCCTTGCTGCAAGTCGATCAGACTAGGCATTCCAACCCCCTCTACGGGGTTGCGCCTGTCCTTCCCGTGCCGAGGCATCGCCCTGTGCAGGCACTCACCTGTAGCCTGGGCCATGGCACGTGCCACCATCGCACTCCAGGCGCCGCTCCGCCGACACACGGGGGCTGCCCCCAAAACAGGACAGCAGCGGTGGCCGTCCAACCAGCCGCCATTGCGGTGCCTTGTGCCAGGTGGGGGGCTGCCGCAGCGCCAGGCACGCACACGCACAGACCTCGCTGCCGCTTCAAACAGCGAGGCCGAGACACGAGCGCCCTCACGAGAGCGCCCGTGCCCTCCTGCCTGTCCTAGGTTACCAGGTCCCGTGTGTGAGAGCTTCTCCTTACGAGGCTCTCGCACATACCAATTTTCCGTTTCGGATGTAAACATGACAGTTATACTCGTGGGTAACTGCCGCAGCCAAGGGACGCTTGTACACACAGAGTGTGGTGGTGCCGTGGCAGTCGGCAGCTGGAATGGCCCATGTGTGCGGTAAGCCGCTGCTGGTGTATTCGTGTGCGCTCCGGCCGCCGGGGTGGTGTGGTGCTCGAAGCCACGGGATGGCGGATACTATTAGCTCCACACACAACCACCACCCGGGCCACAAAAAGCCGTCTGGTGCGGAGGGCTGAGCCAGCAGCAACAGGTGCCGCGGCAGCGGCGGCGACAACAGCCAGCAGGCAGGTCTACGGGGAAAACCCCTGTCCATTGTACGATGGGGCCGTCCAAGGTGAGGACGACTGGTTGAGTGTGCGCAATGCGCGAGCACATTCGAACTCGTGTGTGTGTGCCACGCAGGGGGACAAGAGAGAAGGAAACACCCATTTTTAGTGAGAGTACATGCGGGTCACTGACTGCTGGGACATGGGACTTGTCGCTGAGTACTTCAATAAGTAGTTCATTTTCTTTGCACGGTGGGCGTGCAAGAGCCCAACGGCATGCCATGCATGCCAGCACGCTCGTGGCGATGGCACATACCCGGCAATGCGCAGGCACAAAGTCACAATTTTGAACAGCCAAAAGCAACAAGCGCTGCTAGCACGCAGGCATGAGCCGCCAGTAGGCTAGGGCTCGACCTGCCAGAGAGGTCGTGCGCCAGGGCGCCATACAGGGCCGTGCGCCCCCCCCCCCCCTCCAACCGGCACCGCCCCCCAAAACCCTGGGGCTGTCATCAAGCACGTGCCGAGGAAGCGCCACATGAAGTGGTAGACAGTGTCAAGAAGTAGTTTGCACTTATGCAACAGGAAGGAAGGGACTTGGGCGGCTCAGGTGGTATTAAGGGGGACTAAGGGCTTCATAGAAACCAAGTACAAGATATAAATATGTGTATGCTGAGGCAGCAGGTAGCGGACAGCAAACACACTGTGCTGCTGCACTGTACTCTTGCGCTGCACACAGTGTGCATTAAAAGACCAGCAGGCCTGAGGGTGCAGTGCTCAGCACATGTACATACATGTATACTTGTATTGGCAAGGCGAGAGAGCAAACTTGTGCCTGCCGAAATGAATTATTGCGGCAGGTGGGCACACGCAGCACCACCTCTTTTTGATGCAGTGGTTTTCGCATCACTAGTCAGTGCATGGAAGGGAAGGCTTGACGTGCAGCTGCTGTGTGTGCTGTCTGTCAATCGCTGGTCACTGTACCTGCTCTGTTGTGCGTGCCCATTCTGCCTGCTGCCCTGCTGAGTCCCACCAACCCTCTGCAAGCCTTGTGCATCCATGGTGAGTAGGAGCTGCAGTGCTGCACACGCTGGGCGGCGACCCCTTCACCAGCAGCAGCCCTAGCAGACGCACGCACACGCCAGTGTGCATACGTACATACTGCCTGCCGCCACAGCACTTGCTCATCCCCCGACAGCCAGCCCTGTGCAAATTTGAAAACGACCCGTGCACCGTTGCCAGTTGTCGCGGCAGCAGCTCTGGCATGCTTGTCCCTCCTGCTGCACAATGGACACACTCCGCCCACACACGCGCCACATACACACACACTCCACTGCTTGCCTGCCCGCGTACAAACGTCACGAACGTCGCACGCAAGTGCTGTCCGGGCGCGCTGCCTGTCCAACAGTGTTGCTCTTCGGTGTCTGCTTCTGTCGATTCGTGCATCAATTGACCGAAGTGTGTGTACACGAGTGTGCTCAGCAAAGCGGGGGCGACCCGGAGTCAGGGCGTATGGCGGTGTTGCAGTGTGAGCCACGCCCACGGCCCTTGAGCTGTCCGTCTGAAGAACAGTATGAAAAGGGGAGACTTTTCTGGATGACTCATCCTGTAGGGGTGCAATGGTTCTTTCTAGATTGATCTACACAGGGTGTGTGTCCTGACGACAGTGCAGCGCGCGTAGCAGAGGCTGCCTGCCTCCTGCCTGCCGCCCAGGCACACTCCACACCACACCAACACGACAACATGGCGAACACTAGATGCAGCAGCAGGAGGCAGCCTGCCTGGAAGTGTGCCTGGCCGGAGGACCAGCTCCGCATGGGGAGCAAGCGGCAACAGCAACGGAGCTTGCAGCAGTGGGCGGGTGGAAAGGCAGGCGCAAGAGTGGCGGCAGGCCAGCACGTAGTGCTCACCCTGTGCGAGGATGCCATTGCTCCTGTTCTGGCGTTCCTCACCACTCAGGATGTGCTCAGGCTGGCCTGCACCTGCCGCCAGTTTCTTTCCAGGCTGCCGGCCCTGATCAGCAGCATCGATGTGTGCCGGAACTGCATCGACAGTGCAACCGGCCTTCGTGGGTGCACCAGTGCCAGAGCCCTAACGGTGCGGCAGGGGTGCTGCGCAGCGACTGTCGGGCGCCGCTGCGGCCTGCAGGCTCTGCTGCCGCAGCTCCACAAGCTCGAGGTGCTGCAGCTCACCACTGATAACGTGGGCGAGGGCTTGGCAGCGTTGGTGCCGGACCTGCACGGCCCTCAGCTGCGCTCCCTGCATCTGGTTGCAGCCACACCCGGAGCAGGAGGCTGCAGCCTTGCGGGGCCGGAGCAGAGGAACAGCTGGGCCTGCCAGCTGCTGACGCTCTTCTCTGCTTCTCGCTGGCCTGCACTGACCAAGCTACGGCTGGATGGGGAGTGGTTCGGGGAGCAGTGCCTGCAGCACTTCCTGGTGCTGCTGGCGCGGCAGGGCGTGCTGCACAGGCTCACGGAATTGGAGCTGTGCCTTCCCTCCCGGTCGCCTCTTACCACGGACGGCAGCAACGGCGCAGAGCTGGCAGCAACGCTGGGTGCGCTCCTTTCTGCACCTGGCTGCACCTCCAGCCTAAAAACCCTCACCATCAAGAACATGGACCTGCAGGCGCAGTCAGGCGCGGCGGCGCTGCTGCGCTCGCTGGGCGCACCGTGCACGCCCGCGCTTGAGGAGCTGAACCTGGGCACCTGCGCTGCAGACGCACTGGCGGTCAGCGCATTGGCGGACACGCTGGCCCGCTCCCACCACCTGCGCCGCGTCACCCTCAGCCTGGCCGGCGTGCGCGGCTGCGGCGCCGCCACCACCAGCACCACCACGAGCACCAGCGACAACTCGGGCGTGACGGAGCTTGCGGCGGCCTTTGCCAACGCGCCGCACCTGCGACAGCTGGAGTCGCTGGCGCTGGCGCACTGCCACGGCGTGCCGGCGCCGGCGATGCAGCGGCTCATTGAGGCGCTCGCGAGCGCGCCACTGCCGAGCCTGCGGTCGCTGAGCATCACGGACTGCGCCCTCGACGCCGGCGGCGTGGCGGCGCTCGTGGCGCTGCCGCTGTCGTGCCCGGCCCTCTCGCGCCTGGACCTGTCGCGCGTCGCGCTGGACGACCGCGCCGCCATGCACATCGCCGCCGCGGCGCGCACGCACTGCGGCGTGCTCTCGCTGCTGCAGCTCGGCGGCAACCGCCTCACGGACCGCGGCGCCGTCGGGCTCGTGGCCATGCTGCAGCGCGTCTCGCACCCCGTCGCCCTCGACTTCACCGGCGGCGAAGCGCGCGCGGCGGCGCGCTGCGCACTGGCGCCCAGCCCGGCGTGCGTGCGCACCATCATCGGCCTCCTGCGCGGCGCCGACAACCCGCACTTCACGGTCGTGCTCAGCAGGGCGGCGGCCGCGGGCGCCACGGGCGCGATCGTCATGTCTGAGGGCGCGGTCGGCCTGCAGTACAGCCTGCCGCGCGCCATACAGTCCGTGGAGAGTCTGGCGCGGCTGGGCTTCCCGGCGCCGCACGCGCCAGCACGGCGCTCCTGCGGCGGCGCCGGCGCCCGCTGCCACGGCGAGTCTAGCCTCGCTCTGGGGTGGCCCGACGCCGACGGCCTCGCGTCGCTCGCAGCGGTGCGCGGTAGGGATGGCACAGTGGTCATGACTTGGTATGTATAGGTTTGTTGGCCGTGGGGCGCGTCAGCGCGCCTGGCCAGTGTTTTTACAGCTTGGTTACAGCGCGTGCGGCACATGCGTGCGCATGCATTCCCCTTCACTGCGGTCCCCACACTTTAATAGAGTCTCCGCGTTAGGCTGACATGGGCTGGGCGATACTGGTGTTTGTCGGTGCTTGGTGCTGCTGTTTGCGTGCTGTGTGCCATGTGTGTGTGATGCTACTGCAGCGGCAGCCACATGTACACGTTTTCACCACTGTGCCTGAGCTTGCATGCAGTGCTGAGGCCCTGTTGCAATGTCGCTCATGTTGGCCGGGGGTACGAATGCGGTGTTACATCTGCAGTGCTGCAATTCAACTGTGGCACATTGCGAACCACACCACTGCTTGAGCAACCCATGGAGGCATTTCCTACCAGTTACCAAGCTGTGGAAGCAGGGGGTACTTGCCACCCTGGTGGAAGCAATGTTCTGCAGCAATGGTGAGCGCTGTTCGCATGGCCGCATGATGCCAGCACTGTCTGCATGGTATGACAGCATCACATTGTATTGGTGCACTGAAGGTGGGGGCCCTGTGCACTGTTCAACCATTCGTGCGGCAGCCTGGCATTCGACAAGGCGGATATCCACCACGTGTGCTACACTCGATGATTTCTGAACTCACTGCCATGTGAATCGAAACACTCTGACACCACCATGACATTACAGCAGTTGCACTCTGCACAGCCCCAAGACATCATGTTGCCGTTGCCAAGTATGTGCTGCATGTGGACAAAGGATATGAGGTGGGTCAAGGAGCGTTCTGCAGCCTGTTGGTGCCGTCCAACAAAGCAGTATAAATGTCATTGGACATAATTCTGAAAGCCTGCCTCACAAGTTGCAGGTGCTGCACTTGCGCATCAAGCCTGTGCCATAACGAGGACTTGTGTGCCTTGCAAGCGTTTGTGGCACTTGACATGAACCAGCTGTGCTGGCCCCTGAACAAAGGGCTGCAGCACACAAAAAGGCGTTGCAGTGGCTGCTGGCGCTCAGCCACTGCACAGCGACCGCCTAGGCATTGGCGCGCATGGCGATTGGCGGGGGCGGCAGCAGTGCTGGCAGGCGCGCGCTGCCGGCGCCTTTTTGATGGACGACTTAGTTATGGTCACGGCGTCGGCTAAGCCAATGCTGGAAATGGACCCGTGGCATGCTTTTGACTGTGGTGGTTTAAGCGGCAGTGGCAGCGCCACCAGCGCCGCCATTGTCGCTGCTGGAGAGGTGGCAGGTGTAGCGGCGGCGCGAGCACGAGCAGATGATGCACGCGAAGTGCCGGAAGCGGGAGTGAAACATGGAGTAGGCTCGTGAGCAGTGAGCTGACCACGAGGAGCAACCCTGAGGCTTGCAGTCTAGCAGTATCACATCCACTTCCACATGAGCTGTGTTTCCCCGTCCGTGGCCATTCTTGAGTGTGTGCGTTTAAAAACGTTGCAAGATGCAGCTGCTGCTGCTGCTGCCTGCCGTATGCACACACGGCTTCGGACACAGCCCCAGGCTGGCCCTGCACCGTCTCTCTGCCTGCGCCTTGTTTCGCGCGGTTTCCGAGACGGATCGCGCGTATCCATGCGTTGTGGGCTGCCCCTCCAAGGGGTACTCGAGTTCGCAACCTGCACACGCAACCTGGCACCACACCACTTGACCGTTCAGCGTTTTCGACAGTTACAAATCCCGCCGGGGGGTCTCGGGTCTCCGGATCCGGGACAAGCTGCCGCAAATTTGAAGCAGGCAACCTTGGGCCGACAGCCGCCAGTGGTGGCAGCGCGAAAAGACTTGCGCACCTGCGCGGTACCGTCGGCACACACGGCTGCACCAAGTGGCAGCGCAGGTACCACCAAGGCCCTACCTTCGCCTGCCCACATGGCAGCGACCTAGCGCGCCAGGCCAGGCCACACCAGCAGGCACGCATCGCATCGCATGCGGCCACCCACCCGCTCCGCCAGTGTGTGCCTGCTGCAATGTGAAGGCTCCCTGGTAGACGACGGGAGCACGGTGTGCACCAGCGCCGCAGCGGCAGCACCAGCAGCTTCAGTGCCAGTCGCGGCGGCACCAGCTGAGGTGTTGGGAGTGGGGCTGTTCAAGCGGCAGCTGCAGGCCTCGCTGCCTCCAGAAACCCACACCCTGGCACTATGCCGCCTGTACCGCAACGAGACGCTCATTAAGGTGGGTACCCGTGTTCAACGTTGCCCGCATGTGGGTCTAACAGTCACGACTGGCGCGTGCCGGGCCGCCCGAACTCATGTTGTGCTCTATCTGTCTGTCGCGGTCTTCTGTCGCCCCACCGCAGCCCCGATGGGACAAGGTGACTGCGTCACCGTGGCTGCAGGCATCGCGGGTGTCTGGAGGCTATGGGTGTCGGATGGCCAATGGAATGGTCAGCACTGACGGACCGGACTTTGTGGTGACCTGCTCCACACGCACTGGCTATGGCTACCAGGTGGGGCGGCTGCTACTGCCGCAGCTGCGTTTGCACGCACGCCCTTGCTCGCTTTGGTGTTATGGCTGTGCACGGCCAGTTGGCCACCCGCAGGCCAAGTGTTGACATGCGATATTTCATCTTACAACATCACCAACAATAAAGTGCCTGGCATGGCATAAGACAAACGTTTGCACAGCGGATACACAGGTGGCTGTGCCAAGCCGACAACGTCGCAGTGCACAAAGTCAGCACAAATGCCGTGTGCCTCCATTGTGAAGTTGGTGTGCATCCAGGCCTTTATCTGCTTGTGCCAACCGCGCAGCGAAATGGTGTGAGAGTCACTGCTACCCATGTTCGCTTGGTATCTGATACTTCTAGGATGTTTATTATGTGAGGCCATGTTTTGACACTGCACAAGGAGGGTTGATATGGCAGTGCTGTGAGAGTCACTGCTACCCGTGTTCGCTTGGTGTCAGGTACTACTTCTAGTATGATTTATACCTGAGGCTGTGTTTTGACACTGCATAAGGAGGGTTGACATGGTATGCGCCGCCAAGGCACCTGCACCACAGGCACAGCCGCAAGGTACTGTACCAAAACGGTATTCCACTACTCTCCTGTTGCTGAACACATGTGCGCCCACCGGCCGCATCATCTCAGCCCCGTGAAGGACCAGTGCTGCCTACTTGGGGTGCCTCTGCCAGCTGAAGAGCATGTGTGCACGCCCAGGCACCACAGCAATAGCTCACTAACCCGCTGACAAGCACATCAACAGCTGCTGCAGCCAGCACTCACCATGCCCTGTGTGCCCCATTCCATGCCATGCACTCGTGCCAAAACGGTTGCGGCTCCCAGATGGAACGGCAACGGCGGTGCGCCACATCGCTGCCGCGCAGCCGGCGCGTGTGCGACTGGCACTACAGGGGAGAGGCCTGCACTGCAGTCAGCGCGGATGCCCCAGGGTGAGTGTGCAGTGCGGCTGGTGCGTGGGGGCGCTCAGCGCGGCAGCGTTGGCGCGTGGCCATCGGCGGTGCTGTGGCTGGCAGACATGTTCAGCTTTGTACTACTACTAGTACTTTGCAAGCATTTTTTTTCGGTTGCTTTTGATTTTAAAGAAAATTTTATTATGCCGATCTGTCTCTTTAGAAGTAACTGCTCAAAGAACCTGGTTTTTCTGGTGCAGATTTAGCGAATTTATTGAACGAAGCTGCTATTATAACAGCACGGGTGCCGCGCACATGTTCGCGTGACGCATACAAGTGTCCCAGGATGCTGTTGCTTGGGGGTTGCGTGTCTTTGATAGTGGCGTGGTGGAGTTCGCAAAGTTGCTGTGGCCACTCACCACAAGTGCAAGCGCCCTACATGAGCAGAACAGGTGGTTTGGTGTAAGAGTGCAGTGAAGTACGTTGCAACCTGAATTTCGGCGCTGATGGCGGCTGGCTCTTGCAGTGCCATCCTGTGGCTTTCTGCTGGCGTAATGACCAGTGCCACGGTCCACAGTGCAAAGTAGCCCATCACAGCAGAAACCTCAGAAATCGCAGTGACTGGCCAACATACCATGCCACGTGTCATAAGCCATGGCTGGCCTAGTTCCACAGCGGCTGCATAGCCATTATCAGTACCATGCTTGAATGCTGCCAGTCCAAGTGTTAGCTGCAGCTGCCTAGACCTGCCGCACTGGTCAGCCAGTGGCCGTGCAGCAGGTCACTGCCCGCATCTGCACAGCGCACCACCCCCCGCGGCAGGCACCGGCCTCCACACCACCTCTGCTCGGCCAGAACAATGCGCATGCAACTCCTGCCTCACACCCACCCCACCACACGTTGCGCTGTGCCCGCGGCACACAGATTCTTCCAGCTGCCGCACGGGCAGGTGTACGGGAGGGCCAAGACGTCTGTCGGGTGCGCGCGCCGCGCCAGGAAGGTTCTTCCCGAGCCGGTGGTGACCGCCCCCCCCTTCCGGCCCCGCACGCGCGCTCTGTCCGTGGAGCGGCTGCCAGGCCTGATGCAGTGAACGGAGGGCCGCGGGCTGCCGCTGTGGTATGCCTATGCAGCGCGCACATGAACTCTTGTACATGGAGGGTAGGCCGCCCCAGGGGGTCTTACGTGGCGCACCCCGCCAGGTTCGGTGCCAGGACGGCCGCGCTGCTAGTGTGGGCGTCGTTGGCGCAGTAGTGCGCGGAACGGCGGTGGCGGCGGCGGCGGCGCGGCTGCAGCCCTGCTGCTGGTGTGTTTAGTAGAGCTGGTCCTGGTGCACGTTCACACGTCAGTAGCTCCAATGCGCGGGACGACGGTGCGAGGCATGCCAGTGCGGCTGGCACCGAGTGCGGACTCCGCCGCATGGGCCATGCCTGCGCTGGCGCCGCTCAGGGCCGGGAAAGTGGTGTGTTGGCAATGCACGCGCGGCACCCCTGCTGCCTGCAGCTGGTGGCGGCACCAGCTACTTCTAGGGCCCACGTTGGCATGCACATGGTGCCAGCTGCCGCTTTGCCGGCTGCCGCGGCTTGTGACACCCAATAAGGCTCAGACGGAGGCGCGTTCAGTGCGCCGCACTGCCCACTTTGCACCACGCCGCGATGCTGTGCGCCCCTCGCCGCAGAAGCGCTCGTGCACGCCAAGCCAGCGCTGCCCCAGGGGCCCCTACAATGAATCAATATTTTCTTACCCAATCGCGGCAAAGTCTTGCTGTGAGGCTGTGCATGCTGTCACACGCTCGGCCAAGCAGCACGAGGCGTAGCCGCAGCGCCGCACATCCCAGCACACACCGTCCGAGCCACTCACGCGTGAAGTTCCTTCTATAAACCGTCTGTCAAATATTGAAATGTACTGGCGGCGGCGGCGGCGGCATCCTCAGCGCCTCAGCACACCACAACACCGCCACCGACACGCCGCGCAATGCCACAGCCTCCGCCGCCGCCGCCGCCGCCGCCGCCGCCACCGCCGCCGCCACCGCCGCCGCCG
>JAULBY010017101.1:0-20444 GCA_032358315.1 Ophiocytium majus
CCCCCTGACCCCCCAGGGGACTCCGTCTTCTGGCACCCCGCGGCGGGCAGCGTCCCCGAGGAGGCGGTCAACGGCGCCCCCTGGCAGCCCTGGATGGACCTATGGCAGCTGGGCCGCGTCATCGACACGCAGTCACGCTTCATCCGCTACGACGACGGCGCCCGCGCCTTCATGGACGCCCTGCTCAGCGGCTCCTTTGTAACTGCCAGTGCCGCCCTGGAAAATCTGTGGGTGCCGGAGCTGCCGCCGCCCGCCGCAGAGGAGCCCTCGCACCTGCTGCTGGGGCTGTCTTCGTCGGCGACCGCGGGGGGGCTGAGCCGCGCGTCGTCGGGCGAAGAAGGGGAAGAGGAGTATGGGTAGGGGTGCTGCTGAGCACAACTATTGGTAGTACTGCTGAGCAGTGCTGCTGAGCGGAGGCTTGAGGCCCTTTGTCCGCTGAGCACCGCACCACAGGCTGAGGCGCGCGTCGTCGGGCGAGGAGGGGGAGGAGGGGTATGGGTAGTGGTGCTGCTGAGCGGTGCTGCTGAGTGGTGGTGCTGGGCAAAGAGTTGGGGCTCTTTGTCCGCTGAGCACCGCTGTGCAGGCGCTCAGCAGCATTGCTGAGCTAGGCTCTTTGTCTGCTGAGCGCCGCTGCGCATGTTCTCGCCGCCGGCGTGCAGTGTCTCCGCGCGCGTCGCGCACTGCATACCAAGTATGGGTAGTAGTGCTGAGCAGTGCTGCTGAGCACGGAGTTGAGGCTCTTCATCTGCTGAGCACCGCTGTGCGCCCCCCCCCGCCAGCGCGTGTTCTCGCCCGTGTCGCGCGCTGCACACCGCCGCGCGTTCCCGCCCGTGTCGCGCGCTGCACACCGCCGCGCGAAGTTCTGCAGGCGCGGGCGCGCGTGCGACGCCTCCTGTTGCACCCCGTGGGGGGGGTGCCAGTGTGGGCCAGCGCTGGTAAACCGGCACCAAGGTACTGGTGCGGCGTTGTGAATATCATGCCGCCGATGCCGAAATCGCCGCCGCGCGCCCCGCAACGGTGCTCATGGCGGCGGCCTGGGCTAGGGCGGCTGCAGCTGCACCTGTGTGCAGAGTGCGTGCCCGGTGCCAGCTTTTTGAAGTAGACGTTTTGGCGCCGCACGCCCCCCCCCCGGGGGAAGGGGTGTGAAGTGGTTATGGTACATACACGGGCGCGGGCGCACCACTGGCAGGCAGGCTGGTGCGGCCGCGGCACAATGGTTTTTGTTCTTGGGTGGAGGTGGCGTGTGCGTGCGTTGTTGTGGGGTGTGCAGGGGATGCTGCTGTTGTGCTGCTGCTGGTGGTGCTGCTGCTGCTGTTGTGTGAGGTGGACGCTGCTTGTGGGGAGGGTGACGGTCGAGCGCGTTGCAGCAATGAGGCAGCACCTGCAGACACTCACCAACGCCTGGTGGACATACCACATTGTCTTGTCGATGTCTGGAAGTCAATGGCCGTTTTTTATGTCAGTTTGAACTTCAGGCCTGAACAGGTCCACTGTGCTGGAGCACATTCAATGCACATCAAGAACATGCTACATGTGTACTGCAGTATCATCATCCAGTCTGTCGGCAATGCGGCATGCTGCTGCTGCTAGCGGGCAAGCAAATGCGCACCACACCTCTCAGCGAAGGCGCATGCTACTGCTGTTGGCAGGCAGACAAGAATACAAGCCCAATAATTATTGGCAACAGCACATGCTGTTGTTGCCAGAGGTGGGTTTGCAGCACAGTTTTTGCAGCTAGTACGTGCACGAAACACGCACCTTATTTGCCGCTAGCGTTTGTCGGCAAGCGTTTCCTTTCTGAGTATTCGCAACCACATACACCGCACACGGTGCCACAGCCACCTCCCATGATCATAACAAAGGCTCATGGAGGGCAGTCCCGGTATGCCGCACCGCAAAAAAAATGGCTCACCCTTTTTGTTGAGGGCGTGTGCACCGGGCACTGCCCCCCCCCCCCCCCCCCTTTCACTCGCACTGCAGTGACTGGACATGAGGTACAGGGGACTCCAGACGGCGGTAAATCCTATGGCGGGCCGGCCTGCCCACTGGGACGGCCCGCTCGCCTCTCGACCTGGCTCCCGTTGTGACTCGTGATCGACCAGCCAGTGGCAACATTGCAACCATGCCAGCTCACATGCAGCAGACCTCGAAGAAGAAAGCAAGCGTGGTGTGCCAGCCCTTCCTTTATGGAGTAAAAGGGTGAGCGCGCAGGGAGTGGGCTGGGCGGGCGCTTGTGCCAGCAGGTGGCACCAGCGACGTCACAGCACTGTGTGTGGGAGGCACGAACACGCGGTGGGTGGTGGCCCACAGTGACAACTAGCAGAGGGGGGCTGCAGGCGCGCGTGCGCGGCAGCGCCAGTGCTCAGCAGGTGTGTGCTGCTGAGCAAGGTACCAACCACTGCGATTCGACGGCGCGGGCCGCAAACCGGCCCGCCAACCAACCAACTTTCCTCAAGCTGTTTCTGTCTTGTCCCAAATCAATGCCGCAGCAACCCCCGGGCGCACAAGGGGGGGGTGTACCCAGCCCAGCAGCAGCTGCTGCAGCGCTCGGAGGGTGTGGCGGCCGCAGGCGGCGGCGGACACTAACGGCACAGTGGCCACTTGCATGTGTGTGTGTTGACAAAGCACCGCGGCACGGCACGGCTGTTCGCGCGTCGCTGCCCTCTGCTGCAGCGCGCGCGGCACCCACTCGAGCGTAAACGGGGGGCAGCCAACTGCCCTGCCTAAGGGATTTCGCTGGTGTGTGGTGGGTCTGCAAGAAGGGGGGGAGGGGGGGGGGGCACAGCGAAGCGCCCCGCCACGCAGCAATGCTCAGCAGCAGCCGCACGCGCTTGCTGCCGCTCATTGCTCAGCAGTGCTCAGCAGCGGCGGCAGCGCCAGCGGTGCTCAGCGGCAGCAGTGCTCAGCAGCAGTGGCAGCGGCGGCGGCCGTGCTCAGCAGCGGCAGCGGCGGCTACATGCCAAACATGCCGAAGCTGGACGCGTAGGCCATGGGGCGCACGGGCGGGTGCGGCGAGGCCTCGTACTGCGTGAACTGCGGCTTGCAGTCCGCGGCGAAGCGGATGAAGGCGCCCTTGTTGCCCATCTGGTCGCAGTAGTTGGGCGCAGAGAAGACGGTGATGCAGCGCCCGTCGTGCTCCACCAGGTAGCCCTCCTCCTTGACCTCGTGCGACCTGCGCACGCACGGGGCGGCAACTTCAACTTCAACTTCAAGTTCAACTTCAAGTTCAACTTCTATGTTCTCTAACTCCAATGTTTTCTGCATGCACATCAACCCAGTGTAGTAGGCGTATCTGGGCACTTGAAAGGGGGATGGCATGCATTACTTCCGGGACATGCAGGGCTGTCCCAACGTCACATTCACTTCTATTGTGCAGCATGCAGCTGGACAGACGGTCCATAGTGATTGTAGCACTCCTCCTTGACCTCGTGCGACCTGCGCGCGTGTGTGCAGCGGCAAAGTTCAACTTGAAGTTCAACTTGAAGTTCAACTTCAATACCTGCCCCCGACCTGCGCCTATCGGCACGTGCTGGGCACGCCAGGCGCTACTGTAGCCCGCCGGCCGCCGCAGGGCAGTCCGCGGAGCCGACCCCCCCCATAGATCTCGTAGTATAGCTGGTGCGCACATGCCCTCATGCCTCAGTGACGAATACACAAACTGTAATATTTGACTGCGTGCAGTGCACCCCAGCGTAGTGTATCTGGACACTTGATGGGGGGTGGCCTTCATTACTTCCGGAACAGGCTGGCCTGTTGCAGCGTCACATGCCGTGGTGTTGTCCAAGTACGCAGCTGGTGAGAATTTTCGTGGAGGGCGCCTCACGTTCACCAAGTAAGAGTGATAACAATGCCCCCAGTAACCACACGCCGGCCAGAACAAGCAGCCCGCCCTCATCGCAAAAAAAGAAACTATGGTAGACACCGCCCCTCAGCTCAGAGAGGGTCTGGCCTATCACTGTCGGCTGCGGCAGAAACCACAGGGCAAAACGCCCAGAGACCTTGGATATGCTTCGAAGTATATACTTCTGAAGTATACTTTTGAAGTATATACTTCAAGTACTTCTTAAGTATACTTATGAAGTGTATACTTCGGAAGTACTACTATACATGTCTATGAAGTACATACATGTGTATGTAGCATAATACTTCGGAAGTATATACTTGAAGTGCCGTGCACTTTGACAGGACGGCACACGCAAAAATGAATTCTGGCACTTCGGGAGCGAGCGGTGGTCCTGCGCGCACCTGACGAGCAGTTCCAGCCCATTTGAGTCCAGAAATGCTTTGGTGACGTCAGGGCCAAAAGACATGCCCACGCCGCGCTTGCTGGGGCTGCGCCCCGCAAACGGCTGCGGGTCGCTCCACATGAGATCGCTCATCAGCCCTGCTCAGCACACCAGTGGCAGCAGCAGCAGTGCTCAGCAGCAGTGGTGGTGGCAGCCGTGGTGGCGGCCAGCAGTGCTCAGCAGCACTGTTGAGTGGTGGTGGCAGCAGCAGTGTGCACCAGCAGCAGCAGTGCGCAGCAGCAGTGGTGGCGGCAGCGGTGCTCAGCAGCGGTGGGTGGCGGAACAACAGTCATGCTCAGCAGCCGCGGTGGCGGCAGCGGTGCTCAGCAGCGGTGGGTGGCGGAACAACAGTCATGCTCAGCAACTGCGGTGGCGGCAGCGGTGCTCAGCAGCAGAAGCGGCAGCAGCATTGCTCAGCAGCAGCACCAGCCGCAGCAGTGGCAGCAGCAGCCTCACGTGCGCACCTGCATCAGAAGGCCCCTCTTCCTATCTATCTACCTTAAGCACTCATCCATTGTGACGCCACCCGCGCTAAACATCCTATGGTAACAGTACAGTAGTACTAAGCAGTACTTCGAAGTATGTGTTATGGTTTAAAGACACACACCTTGAGTAAGGAGTTCGTGTGCGCACCTGTTCCTTGTGAACATCCTCCAGGGTGACACCGTCCACGCCAAGCATCCATGTGTACAACTACACAGTAATATTAGACTGGTACTACGTAGTACTTCGAGGTACATGTTATGGTTTTAAAAACACACACATCTTGAGTAAGGGATTCATGTGTGCACCTGCATCAGGAGGCTCCCGGTTCCTATCTATCTTGTGAACGTCGTCCAGGGTGACGCCATCCGCGCTAAACAGCCCCCCGTGCACTATGAACACCTGCGGAGGTGGTGAGGCAGCGACATGCAGTAGGCAAGTGTGCATTTTGTTTGGGTGGCAATGCGGCAATTGTGTTGCAATGCAACCCAGCACGTGGCAGGCAGGCTGTGAAAGGCTTCAGGCAGTGTCCCGGTTCAGGTGCAGGTAGGTAGGGTGTAGGTAATCGCATGCCACCAAGGCAAGCAACAACAAGAATTCTACTACAGCGGTGTTTCCAACCACCAATAGCATGCACTTAGTGCACACAGCGCATATGAACGCATCACATTCTATGATGGAATCCGCGCTTCGGTAGGTGCGAGATTGCTGCTTCTTCTTAGGCGCTATAGTTGCTTTGTTCACCACTTTGCACGGGTCCGCCCTGGGTGATGGCCCCTACCGGTGAGGAGACCTATAATTTATCGCTCCTAGATTGAGTTTTCATGTGACCATGTGGACAGCGCAAACTTTATACTTGAAGAACTAAGTACTCCTTGACGACTCAACAGCAGCCCCCCCCGCGTGTGCACCCCCTGTCGTTGCAGTCACAGGAAAAACCTTCATCACCATGCTCCAACAACACAAACCCGCATACGCACCCTGTCGTCCTGTGTCTCGCAAAGCACAGCGGCAGCCAGCATACAACGCCCATGCCCGTCCCCTCCCGCGGAGTAAAAATAAGTCCGAGAATGTGCACCTTGTCGTTGGGCGGCGCACACAGCGATGCATAGATGTGGCCAAACAAGACCTGAAGGTTACAGAAACCGCCGCGCGCACATCCTGACCTGTTTTTTAACTCTTTGATTTTTTTAATATTTACTTTACATTAACATACTGCAGCTTCTATTCATAATCATGACTTTTAGAAATACTGCCACGCCACACTTCATCCACGCACCTTGTTGTTAAGCGTAGCGCACAGGGGCAGCCAGCAGAAGACCTCCGCAAACATGGTCATCACGGACGCGTCAAACTTGTGCTTGACCTCCCCCTCGAAGCCGTAGATCTTGTTCATGTTTTTTGACTCATGGTTGCCGCGCGTCAGGTGGACCGCCTCCGGCTCCGCCACCTGCAAAACAAACACACACACACACAACAAAAGCGCACAAAAAACTGTGTACGGGTACGTGCTTTGGTGCACAACAAGTGCTCATGATCCTAAAATTACGTGTGATGCACACGCACATGTGCTCGAGAAGCGTGGTCACCACCTCAAGGCTGAAGCTCCCGCGGTCAGCAAAGTCCCCATTGAAGAGGTACCGACCACATAATACTACTACTGTACTACTGTATTAATGTGCTGGTACATGAACAGCGGATCATGTGCGCACGCGCCTTGAGCACGAGCAGCGTGGTCACCACCTCCAGGCTGAAGCTGCCGCGGTCAACACAGTCCGCATTAAAGAGGTACGGAAAACGTAATACTAGTAGTACTAGTGTAGTACTAGTACTTGCGTAGTCATGGCCTACCACATGAACAGCGGATCATGTGCGCGCACACACACATGTGTGCACACATACCTTGAGCGCGAGCAGCGTGGTCACCACCTCCAGGCTGAAGCTCCCGCGGTCCACAAAGTCCCCGTTAAACAGATATGGCCGCTCCCGCGACGGCAGCCCGTTCAGCTCAAAAATGTGCAGCAGGTCATAGAACTGCCCGTGCGTGTCGCCGCACACCGTGAAGACCCCGGGTCCAGACCCCCCCGGTCCGTTCTCGGGAACGGTCAGCCGCAGGAGCGTGGGGGAGGCGCGCAGCAGCTCAAAGGCCTGGCGCAGTATGGCGACCATGTAGCGCTTTGCGATGAGCTTCTGGTCACGGAAGCGGTCGATCATGGCCTGAACAAAGTCCATGGTGACGACGCTGTCGTCGGACAGCCGGGGACCGTCATAGCTCGGCTCGACAACTGGGGGCGGGGGGGGGGGGGGGGGGGGGGGGGGGGGGGGCGGCGGCGGCGGGGGTGGCAGCAGCAGCGGTGGTTGTGGTGGCGGTGGCGGCATTGGTGGTGGTGGCGGCAGGTGGTGGTGGCGGCGGTGATGGTGGCGGCGGCGGCAAGTGTGGTGGCGGCGGCAGTGGTGGTGGCAACGGCGGCGGCGACGCCAGTAGTGGTGGCGGCGGCAGTAGTGGTGGCGGCGGCAGTAGTGGTGGCGGCGGCAGTAGTGGTGGCGGCGGAAGTGGTGGTGGAGGTGGCAGGTGGTGGTGGCCAGGGCAGCGGCAGTGGCGGTGGTGGGGGCGGCGGCGGTGGGAGCGGCGATGGCGGCAATGGCAGCGGTGGTGGGGCTTAGTCATCGGAAGGGTATGTGGTGCAGCTGACGGTGGTGCCAAGTTGCACTGCCAACAGCAGCTGCGCATGGAATGCCGTACTTGAGTACAGTAGCAATGACTTGGACTACAGTGGTGATGACTGTGAGGAGGTCACTTCAGTCTGAAAGGCTGTGGCGCTGTGTGCACCCTCTGGAGCATCTGCCACCCAGACCCCTTGCTTGACACACCTCCATACAAATATACTCGAGGTACAAGATGATGCACTTCGAAGGGACACATGTTTTGCCTAAACACTTCTTGGAGTATACACAACCTGTCTACTCCGTCGAGCAAAAAAATACTACGTAGCGGAATAGAATGATGTAGCACAAGACCCGCCCGCCCCCCAATAATAACCCCCCGAGGTTAGCACGGCCGATGCTTGTAACCAATGTCTACAGTTCCATTTCTGCAGCAGGGGGGCAGCTGGGCCACTTTACCTCAAGCTGGGACTGTAATCATGTGACTGTTGTTGCCGCAAAACACCTCAAAGTCAACATTCATGACACCTGACACTACACCAAACGTTTCGGTGATTAGGTGCTCTGCATGGCTGTGAAAGCGGTCACCGCCGCAACAACTGCAACACAGCGCCCACTACTGCTCTCAATTCAAAGTGCTTTCTTCCACTACGAGACGCCTCTAGCTGCCGCCCGCCGTCCACCTGCACCCTACATGCCCACTGTGAAGCACACCCCACCAACATGTAAAAATGCACCAGTCCATGGCATTTGAAAAAAGGAAAGAGAGAGGGGGCACTCATCTCCAGCGACTCATCTTCGTCGTCCACTACACGTTTTCGAAATTTGTGTGCAGCAGCAGCGAAGCGCCACATGCGCCTGCTCCAAAGAAAACATTTACAACTCTGAAACACCCTACTGTAGTAGTGAAACCTACGCGTACATACTGTATTTTGCACTCACTGATGTCTCCCACGACCACACGTGAGCACAGCGGGTCCTCGACCTCCTGCTACATGGCCGCCGCGAATGCTAGCTTCGACACCAACTTGAAGTTGACTCTGTTACACCTACCGGTGAACACGCATACCATAGTGGATGCTGCACTCACTAAAGTGCAAGTAAATACAACTACGCACACACTCACTGATGTAATAAATTCATATATATTGCTGTGAATACTACAGTAGTCTATTAATATTTTATGGAGCATGGCAGCGGGTCCTCAACCTCCTGCTCAAATGGCCACAAAGGCTAACTTCAACACCAACCTGAAGTTGAAACGACCTAGTAGTGAAACCTACACGTACATACTGTATGTTGCACTCACTGATGTCCTCCACGACGACGCGCGAGCACAGCGGGTCCTCAACCTCCTGCTCAATGGCCGCTGCAAAGGCTGCCTCCTTGGCTGCCTTCTCGCACATCTTGAGCTTGTTGCGCGCGTCCTTGTCCGTGGGGTGCGTCTTCACCACCTGCAAACATTAGTGAAGAGCGCACAGCGTATAACATCAGCGTTAAACGCCGTATCGCGTACACACACGCATGCGGCGTACGATGCACATGGATGCATGCATGCATTATTTATACTTAGCATAAATATAATATTTTTTTTTATCATTGCGCGTGTCTTTGTCCGTGGGGTGCGTCTTCACCACCTGCGCACATGATCAGTGACAAGTGTTACACTTCGTGTAGCAAGTGCAGACATGTCTACGCGGCGTATAATGTACTCTGAATGATTGAAGCGGCATTTATACACCACTGCGCGCGTCCTTGTCCGAGGGGTGCGTCTTCACCACCTGCGCACATATGATTGGGCCACAGTGTATAAGAGAACATTTCATTGTACGCCCGCATACCGCATGCATACATGTATATGCAGCGTATAACGCAACCGCATATATTCATTTATAATTCTTTCAAGTAGTACTCATACACCGTGACACGCGCGTCCTTGTCCGTGGGGTGCGTCCTCACCACCTGCACACATGAGAAGTGAATAGGGCACAGCATGTGTATATATATACTACTGTAGTACAAGTATGCTATAGCAGTAGGAAATGGCATTTGCATACTTTGAGTGGCCCATGTGTATACGTATACATACATCCACGCGTGCATGTATACATGAGCAGCGTATGACGTATTCGCATACACGAATCATGTACCGGTATGTCAACTTCAATGTTAAGTTGATGTAGTGATGTGGAATATGGAGGCCATGCACGCGCACCTGCCGCAGGTCCTTGACGGCCAGCTTCTACTTTCAAATATGAACAACATATACTTGAAAGTACCCTGGTAGACGTAGTATGTGATATGTGTACATGGAGATATACATGCTGACCACATACTTCTGATACACATATACATATACCATTAGTCCGAAAAGTATTGAGACCAAACTTTTGATGGGCAACCAACAGGGGCACACATTGTTCTGGGTGTATAGGGTGGTAATCACATGTGTGCATCAACCTGACGTCTGTACTGTGTCCAATTCTGGGGGTGTAAGTCCTAAAACGACCAGAGTTACGCCTGGTGGCGCGCAGGCATCAGCAAGAGCAGCCCTGCCCATGCGCGCACGTGCAAAAATGTCGAGGGCACTTGCTGTTGCTTAGCGCCACCGCGTAGATGGCATTTGCAGTCAATGACACTCCTATGGGTATGGTAGCCCACATCAAGAAGCATCCGCCAGTAATTTCAAACCTCAACTTGGTCACACATAGCTTCAAGTCTTGAACTTCAACTCTGTTTGAACTTCAACTCTAGCGAGACTCGTAATTTTGCACACACGTAACTTCATATGATAGCATTGTTGATGAGTACGACCTTAAATTTAGTTGTAGCCGCTGTCAAGGGGCACCTGTACATGACCTCCACGTGCAAACTTCAACCATCACTGACTGCCATGTAACATATTGTTCTGTGGATGTTTTTCCATGTTGAAGTTTACAACAGTTGAAGTTCATGAAATTGAAGTTCCGAACCTGTTCATCTTGAACTTCTCTACAATTAATATTATCACACCATACATGCCAGACACCATGTGCCAAAGTTATGGCACCTGCACGACCCGCGTCAGCTGCTGAATGCACACAAACGCATGAAATCCATCCCCTGAAACCTGTTGCAGCGCGCGCCACCAGCTGTAAATACTTCAAATTCAGGAATTACAAGAAATTGAAGTTATGCACAGGTGCGCCTTGAAGTGGGCCATAACATATAGTTATGACACAGGTTGAATAAATCATGTGGAGAGCGTTTCTATATACCATAAAGTTTGGTCTCAACACTTTTCGGACTAATGGCATGTCAACTGCATTATAATGTACTAGTGATGGAGAGTATGGAGGTCATGCGCGCGCACCTGCCGCAGGTCCTTGACGGCCAGCTTATACTTGCAAGTATGAACATCACAAACTTCAAAGTACCCTCGTAGAAGTAGTACTTGATATGTGTACATCGAGGTAGTATGTACGTTCAACATGTATACCTCGATGTCAACTGCATTATAATGTACTAGTAATGGAGAGCATTAAGTTCATGTGCGCGCACCTGCCGCAGGTCCTTGACGGCCAGCTTATACTTGCCGAGCGCCATGTTTGCGCTGGCGCGGCGGTAGTACGCCTTCACGTAGTCAGGGTCCAGCCTGCGCGCCAGGTGAGCACATTAAATTTTGGTATGAACTCATGTATGAATTCATGTGTGAATTTAAGTGTGAGAGCTAACACCCCTTTGACGTGCAGCCATGCAGGGGTCCAGCCTGCGCACCAGGTGCGAACACAGCGCCAGCAAGGCGCGGTTGGAACTTGGTATGAATTAATGAATTCGTGGCACAGCGCAGCAGCTCTGTCTGCGGAAACAGAGTCTGCTCAGCAAGTGCCTGTTCCAAGGCTCCTGCCGCATCAGTGGGACAAGGCATTTCTGGATAAAGGTGAGTGGCAAGTAAGTGTACCTGCTTGCTGCAGCTGCACACAGCAGGGAATTGGATACTGCTTGCTGCTTCCACTGGTTCATGGGGCGAAATGGGTGCCACCACAAATGCAGGCACACAGGGGCAACATGAGAAGCCAGTGGCACTGTGTCACCACTGCCGCCCGAGACTCTGCTGTTGTGCACACATGCACAACAGGCACCCACCACCACCCGGCATGTGTTGACAAAATTCTGACGCAATCCTTCAACGCGAGCACGTGGTTGCAGCTGCAGCTGAACCCGTGTGCGCCTGGCTCCGCAGAACGTTCACCCAACAGTCACAAACTTATAAGTTTGTTGACTGAAACTTGTGCGCTGAAGCGCACGCTGCTGGCCAAAGGCACTCAAATGCATGCAGTTTACGCTCGCTTTTGCGGACCCATCCTGTCTCATGCATACCACAAATAGTGTGCTGGCAGCTGTTCCTATGCGCACTTGTGCTAAGCAGAACTGCAGGAAATGCACCGAATAATTCAGTGGACTCGCGCAATGGCCTCAGAGCTGCACACAAACAGTATGCTGGAAGTTGTTTCCATGTAAACCTGGTAAGCAATACTTCGGAGTGGTACCCGGTTAACCACTATAGACCGCAGGCTGGCTGCATCGCTGTAACCAATGGCCAGAACACATGTGGTACTTCTACAGTATGTGGGCTTGATAACCGCTACTTCAGTCATACTACGTAGTACATGATTTACTACCGTAGACTCACGCTATTGCCTTATCACTGTCGCTGATGGCCAGACCATACTTCTCCAATTTTAAAGTGTACATGTATACTCTGTCAATTGTAGTCTACGTGGGCTTGGTAAACAACACTTCAGGTGTACATGATTTACAATTGACTCACGCTATTGCCTCATCGCTGTCGCTGATGGCCAGACCGTAGTTCTCCATTTTTAGGTACGTGTAGGCCCGGTTGCCATAGAAAACCGCGGTCGGGCATAGCGCTATGGCCTGGCTGTACAGGTCCACGGCTTGAATCAGGTGCCCCTCTGTGCTCAGCAGCAGCAACAGCAACGGCGCCAGCAGACACGGTGCTCGTCAGGCGACCACCAGCGGGCCTTCGCGCGCTTGTATGAGTTGGTGTACATCGCTTTCGCCACACCTGTCTGATCCCTTTTTCTGGTCACGCGCACCGTGTGCAAAGCGCTTTCCGCGCCCTAAGCGGAGTTTAATAAGAGTACATCACGGTGCTTGTCATGTCAGTGGGCGCCCGGTGGCGCAACTGAAAAAAACTGCTGCCTCGAAGAAGACTGTTGTATGCGCAAGCATGGCCGATATGTTGGCAAAAGACCAGCAGCAGTCCATTGCAAAGCACTGCTGCCATCGGCGCCATAAGCAGGGCCAGCAGCAGCGGCGGCGGCCGCAGCAGCGGTGCCGAGCAGCACCTGCAGCAGCAAAGCAGTGCTGCCAGCAGATCGCCACTAGCAGATGTGCGCGCTGATAGCAAGCGCAATCATGGGCAGGGTGTTTCTACCAGACCACCAAAAGGTGGCTTGAACAATGGTTCTTAGCACTGGTGCTGGTGCTGCTGGTGGCCCTGCTGCAACTGTGCTGCCGCCACACATTAACTCCGACCGCAGCCAACGGATTATGAAGACTGCGGAGCTGCCAACAGCAGCTGTGCACCCAGTCATGGGTGCTGGTACTAGCGAGAACCTACGGTAATGCAAAATTCCGCAGCTGAGACAGCCACAGCAGCGGAGCAACGGCTCCTGGCGTGGTGTTTTCGATGTGACGAGACATCTGCTCTCCGCGAACATGGCAGCAGCTTGCACATGCGCCGCCGCTGCTGCTGCAAGTGTTAAAAATGGAAGGATATGTGCGTGCGCGGCTACTGTTGCTGCTGCTGCTCTGTGCCGATGCAACAGCATGTTCCCGTGCCTCCGCCGTCACTGCAGTTGTCGGCGGCATGCCAGGGGGCGCGCAGCCACAGTTCAAAACGAGTAGCGAGCCGTTGCCCCATGCCACAAAAATGTGTAAGCATGACTCAGTTCACTGTCACATCACAAGAAAGCTAGACAGGCACACTGCCAACAGCATTCCGCTGCACCAAGGCACGACGACCCACTAGGAGGAGGAGCGCGCACCTGAAAGGTTTTTGTTTCCTTGCTCCTTCAGCTTGTTGGCTTCCGCCAGCTGTGCATTGTCCCCTGCTGGGGGCGGCGCTGCTGCCGCAGCCGCCGCCTGCGCCATGGTGGCTGGCTGCTGCTGATTCCTTCACGCCGTCACCGCCTGCGGCTGCGCCCACGGGCCGCCGTAAGCAGCACCGCGCCTTGCCCAGGATTGATTGACAAAAGCTTCCGCGGCGCAGCGTTGCATCGATGGCTGTGAATGTGTGTGTGTCAAGACCCCCCCCCCCTGACAGAGTTGAACTTGGCGCTGAAACAAAGTTGAACTTGACACACATGCGAGCCGAGATGCGACAGTGCAGCAGGAGTGTGTGGGGCCCATGGGCGGACATGGCTCCATGGACTGCGTGTGCACGGTGGTGGGGGCAGGGGTGGTGGGCCTCGCAGTGGCAAGGTCCCTCAGCAAGCTGTTCCCCTACTCTGTGCTGGTGCTGGAGTCCGAGACCGGCATAGGCCAGGGCACCAGCAGCCGCAACAGCGAGGTGATACACGCCGGACTGTACTACCCCCCGGGCAGCCTGAAAGCGAAGCTGTGTAGGGAGGGCAATCTAGCCCTGTACCAGTTCGCCCAGGAGGCGGGCGTGTCCCACAGCAGGTGCGGCAAGCTGCTGGTCGCCACCCGCACCGACCAGCACTCGCAGCTGAAGGAGCTGGCCAGGACGGCGGCGGCCAACGGCGTGAGCTCGCTGCGCTGGCTGTCCGCCGCGGACGTGAGGCACCTGGAGCCGGAGGTTGTCGCCACAGGGGGGCTTCTGTCCCCCGAGACGGGCATCATCGACAGCCACGCGCTCATGCTGGCCCTGCAGGGCGAGGCGGAGGCTGACGGGGCCACCGTGTGCCTCGGCACCCCCGTAACTGGCGGGCGCGTGGAGGCCGACGGCACCATCACCCTGCACACCCCGGACACATCCCTTCGCACCTCGGTCGTCGTCAACTGCGCGGGGCTGCACGCAGGCGACCTCGCGGCGAGCATCGACGGCGTGCCCCCGCCCCCCCCCCTGCACTTTGCCAAGGGCAACTACTTCTCCCTCTCCCCCGACCCTGCCTGCGGCGTCAGCTCTCGCCCCTTTAACCGCCTCATATACCCCCTACCAGAGCGTGCGGGGCTGGGCGTTCACGCAACGATCGACCTCGCCGGCACGGTTCGCTTCGGCCCGGACGTTCAGTGGCTCGAAGGACCTCCAAAATTTTCGATGGACTACGCGGTCGACGTGTCGCGCGCGGACGCATTCTACGAGGCCGTACGCCGCTATTGGCCGGCGCTGCCCGACGGCGCCCTCGCTCCCGCATATGCGGGAGTTCGCCCGAAGCTGCACGGGCCGGCGGGCGCAGCGGCGGCGGCGGCGCCAGATTTTTTGATCGAGCACGCGGCGCCAGGGTGGGTGGCGCTGTACGGCATAGAGTCCCCTGGGCTCACGGCCGCGCTCGCCATCGGGGACTATGTGGCCAGACTTGTTGAAGACGCGAGTTGAAGTTTGCTAACTTCAACAGTGGCAGAGCGACGCCTCAGCTAAGCGCTTTTCGCTGAGCTTGGGGGGTGGCCGGTGGGTGTGCGCGGTACCTGGTCCTGGGGCTGCGGCAGCTGCGCAACGGACGCGAAAGGCGGCAATGGCGACGGCCGCAATGCCCCAGTGGTGTGTTTCACAAGCCGGGGTCTTGTCCCAGGGGTTGTGGGGGAGGGTGGCAGCAGCTGGTGGGCGCGTGCAGAGCTGCGGTCGGAGGCGGCGGCGGTGGTGGTGCGCATGCGCGGCGCGTGTGCCTGGGCTGTGACAGCTACACATGTGTGACGGTTGTGGCGGCCGCAGCGACGGCAGCAGCACAGCACACCGGTGGTGCTTTGAGCCATGGTCATGGCAGGGGGGCAAAGGAGTGGCGCTGCAGCGGCACCGCTGCACGTGGCTGTGAGGGGCGCTAGCACCAGCACCCCCAAAGTGTGGGGGGCAGCAGATACAGCTAGTCTGAGGTAAGCTCTAGGTGCTAGGTAGCGAGTGTGTTGTGTACTGTATGGTGCTGACAAGCATGGGTCGTTCGGAGGCACCGGTCACACCTGCTTGTGTAGTGGGGCGAGTGGCGCCTGTTGCATTCACAAAGCAAGCAGTCGGTGCTTTTATCCTCGATTTATTTTAGTTTGGTTTTATGTTGTGGCGAGCACCATGTTGTGGCAAGCCCCTGTGTGCTGCCACGCATGTAGTTCTGAAGGTGGCAGCGCCCCTGCATGTCATCGTGCAGCTGCAACACCACACACACACATGTAAATACACGAGTTTGACACGCACCTGTACAGACTGGCAGCGCCACACTGTGTTTGGAGCGCTGTGCAAGTGCTGTCAGTGTGTCTACTGTGGGTTGCACACTGTGTGTCTCCCGTGGGTTACACACTGCCCTGTGACTGCCCACTACTCATTGCCCTCGACGCGCTGGTCGGAAGGCCGGATGTTTCTGTGTTGTGCACTTATTGCCATGTGTGACATCCCACTGTGTCAGTAGCTCGACGGGTGCTGCTGCTGCCACACACCAGCTAGGCCGGCTGAACTGTGGCACTCCCATGATACCATATGGCAGCCCGCAAGGCTACCAGCTGCTGGTAACCAGCAGCAGCAGTAGCCACCACACGGAGTGCACAGAGATGACCTGTACATGTGTACATGAGCTTTCCCAGTTTGTTTTTCGCTACCTGTCTGATTTCCTGGTCACACGCACCGTGTGCAAAGGGCTTTCCGCGCCCTAAGCGGAGTTTAATAAGAGTACATGACATGTATATGCGTGCACGTCCATGCAACCCGTGCAAATTTTATGGTACCTCAACTTTGACACTTGAAGTATGTTGAGTTAGAGGCGGGCCATGCGCCTGCCTCTGGTGGTAGACAGGCGCTCGCTCGCCAATTTACTTCAATCATTTTGAGCATGGCGTTGACAGCCATGCAGGAGAGGCAAGTGCAGCACACTGCCCACGACGTTTTTGGTGGGTGTCCGTATTGCCCAGGTGCATGCATGCGATGCCACGCATTGCAGCAGCAGCAACACAAAGCAGTCTCAGACTGTCATCGGGGTGGGTAGTGGTGCAAGGTCGCACACTGGAGGATCATGACATCAATATCACTGCTGCACCAGAACACGACGTGTGTCAAGTGGTGTGACCTACTCAAGCAAGTGTTGACACTCCTGTGTTCGCAACACAGCTCACCAACCATTGGCCGGCAACCCACCACACATACTATGTTTTTCAAACACACGCATTATAGTGTTGGGGTAGGCACCTCACAGCTGCTCGGCAAAGGGGGTAAGTTAGTAGACACACGGGAAGGGCCTGACGCATGCGGTACTCTAGGGATTGCGTGGATGCAGACGGCGGTATATGCTGTATGGCGGGCAGGCTGGCCCGCGTATTTAAATATGCATACATGTGCTTAGTGTGGACGCATGTGCACAAGTCCCCCGTTTCTAGTTCGGGTGGTGTCCCTGTGCATTTAATGCTTGCGCAGCTGACGGCGCCGGATGCAGTGCCGTCATGCTCACTTGCAAGGCAGCGCAGCAGGGAAGCACACACTCCTGTGCGTCATGCAGACGGGTGTGTGCCATTGCATTCATTGGTGCAGAGTCATTGGCTTGTGTTTCCAGTGTGGTCTCATGAACATGCCGGCGTGCCGGGCTGCCCGGGCAGCAACTGGCTCTCACGAACGTGCTGCGGCTGCTGTGCGGGAGGGGTGCAACCGCACAAGATATGCCCCCCCGCCATGTACTACTTCAAGTTTAAGTGTGGTGCAAATGCACAGTACCACAGGCGAGGCGCCATGGCGGCAAACGTGCTGCAGCAGATTAACATGCTGCTAGACACGCGCACCCCGTCTTCCGGCAGCCTGAGGCTCATGAGAGGGCTGTTGTCTAGTTTGCCAACACTGTTGGCTAGTTTGCCAGCAGAGTGCGACACAAACCCGCCCAGAATCAGAGGTCCCACTACGCCGATGACGACAGCCTCCGCGAGCAAGAGAGGCATCCTGGACTTGGATATGCTACACCGCTGCTGCTGGTACTGCTGCTGCTGCTGGTGCTGCTGCTGGCACCACGACGGATGCTCCTCTCCCCAGGTTATTCAAGTGCCTTGACAGCCCGTACGAGGGATTAAAAGGGACGAACGTTCCGGCCTTCCCCCCACCCCTCGGGGGGGTTGGGGGGGGGGCGCCTCAGCCCATCATGATCAGTAGGGGTTGCAGGATTTAGCAGTGCACAGGCAAGATGGGAGGGAGTGCCGGGCAGAGAGGCGGCGCCGGGCGTGGTGGAGGGCGCTGAACCGTGTGTGGCGCGCGCGGAAGCGAGACGGGGCAGGCAAGCGAGCAGGTTCGGCCATGATCTGGAATTGAAGGAACATCAACATTTGCCTTCGGCAAAGAGTGATTTGGATGTGTTAGCTCCGTGCTCCGCGGCGGCGCTGTTGCTGAAAGCAGTATGCTTGGCCCAATTATCGCCAGATCCCAACCGACACCATCGGCAGATGCCGCAGCTGCTGGCGATGCTGCTTGCACGGTGCAGGCACTGCGCACGGGTGCTCATTCTTCCTTAGAACAGCCTCTGGAGGCCCCCTTGGGGGGGTTTGGGGGGGCACCCCATGGCGTGTGAGGGGCGGCAGCAGCAGCGCAGCACGGCTGTGTAGCTGGCGGTGCAACAAGCAACCCTGGGGTGCCACCACTGATGGCACCAAGCCGCAAGTATAAGAGACAACACCATTTTAGTAAGTGCCACAGTGTAAGTTCCACCATACTGTTGCTGTCTTGTGAACTGTGCACCAGAAAACTTAGCGGCCCTACCACTCGCCGCAGTGTGGTGCACTGCACTCGCAGGCAATATTCATGCATGTATGGCATAATGACAGCAGGTGCAGCACGCAGTGCTCCTATGCAACTCCAGTGAATCGGAGCCTCACATCGCTTAGCGGTGGCACCCGCAGCCCGGCTGGCATGGCCATGCCATGGCAGCTGCTTGCAACTCTAGAACGCAACTACTCTAGCTGCTTCCACCGCTGAAGTGAGTGTATTATCTGAGCAAGGTCACGACTGCTGAGCGGGCCTGCCTTGACTTCAGCTCACAGCGCCTGCTGCCTGTGCACTGCTGAGCACGAGCCATGAGCCAAGTGCCCTTTGAAGTGCTTGCACATCATAGGCAAAATTTTTTTTAACGATGCGCACTGCTTCAACCCCACATCCGCTCTGCGTGCTTTATACGCCTACTCGACTGCACCTTGGACAATGCTTTCTGCTGCAACGGACAACGCTTCTTGAGGCAATGGCAGCCTGTGCATGTGCCGCATGCCTGGGTGGACGTGTGGGGTGCACCCTGCGTTCATGCTAAGCTGCATGGAAGCCCTACAGTGCACATGTGCAGCTGAAGCAGCCAGGTCAAACAAGTACACATGATACCACATACCACCACTGGCAGTAGCCGCTAATACAGTACTGCACCAGCACGATCATGACACACTGTGGAGCCTCCCCGCGCCCAGGCGATCTGATCAAACTTGAAGTACATGTGCTGTGCATGCCATACACACTCGGTCGGACACTGCAGTATGCATGTGATGTAGGTACATACGTGCAAACACCTTTCATGAGCTCACTGGTCAGAAGCCTGCGCGGAGCGCAGGCACTGGCCGCTAGTCTTTTAAAATGACAGCAATGGCTCCAAGCAGATGGTGCGGGGATTGACACGTGTGCTCAGCGCGCTGTGTGCACACTCAGAGTGTGTGGCGCGGCACGCGGTGCCAGGCACCTCAGTGTGGCACACAGGGGGAGGGGTGAGGCGGTGCAGGACCTGCACAAGACGGCGCATCCACCTGCGACGCAACGGCACCATGCCTGTCACAGCAGCAGTATCCCCCACGCTGGCCACCCCCGACTGTGTAGGTCAGCAAAAGTTCAGTGCATGGCAGCAAGCCATCTGGCGCCGCCGCCAGCTGCGCGCCTTCGAGATGGGGCGGCAGGAGCACCGCAGCTGGCGGCGGTGCCAGATGGCTTGCTGCCAGGCGCTGACCTTTTGCTGCCCGCCAGCTGCGCGCCTTCGAGATGGGGCGGCAGCAGCACCGCGCAGCTGTTACCGGAGCGGAAGGTGTTCTAGGAGAGGCAGCTGTGTGTGTGCATGTTGCTGGAGTGGCAGGTGTGGAGGGGCAGGCTTCCTGGGTTTTTTTTTGCCAGGCGCCACTTGAGCAGCAACATCGCCATTGGCAGCAGCAGAAGCAACAAGCCTTGCTGCCTGTGACATGCATGAACCCTTGTACAAGTTTGTAAATGTAGCGACCTGTTGATGATAATGTTTGGTGAGTCTACTCGCAGCAGTGCTTTTCGCACCCCAGCTTTCTGCCCCAGTTAATACTGTACTGCCACCATGACACGTCTGCATCATATGCAGACACACACAGAAAGGGAAGGCGTTTTCTTCTCTATACATGACACATATTACATCACACAGCATTGTGTTGAGTTATCAGGTGGTGGCGACGCACAGATTGGTTTCTTGTGGGTCTAGTCTAACATGGTCAAGCAGGGGCATCAGTGGTGGAAGCCACATGCGTGAACCGCAGCAACTTCCTAACCAATGAAGCGGATCGTCATGCACAAACAAGAAGCTGGCATTGTATGTTAGTGTTGATGTTGCCAAGGGCACATGGAGGTGTGTGGTGCTTAGCCTCTAGTACGAGCCCCTAATGCAATCGCGCAGTGGTGTGACGGCGCTGCCATCAGGGCCATGGCGTTGGCGGCACGTGTTAGGGTGCTTGCTGTACGGTGCGCCTGTGCGCACCCTGCTGAGCCTGAACCAGGGAGTACCACAACCTTCAATGTGGTACTCAACTAGGGCTGTAATCAGTTAGAGTAGTGCTCTGGCAACATGCCAGGCTTCCCACAGTACTGAGCTTTCCCAGTCTGTTTTT